>PVLD010018724.1:0-38233 GCA_004027595.1 Dinomys branickii | reverse complement strand
CTTCTTCCCGATTCAGGAAAAACTGGTTAGAGCGCACACTTAACTCACCCTGTGATCGTGCAGATAGGAGTGCCGTTCAGATGTTTTTCCCTGGATGGAGCTTTTCCCCGACTCAGAAATCCCGCCGGCCGGTTGCTGTTGCTCCAGTTCGTGCAGCGCTGGCTGCGGGGGTGGGGTTCTGAGCGGGATCCCGGAGCGCTGCCTGGTTTGGCGCAGTTTGTCCCAGTAGCGCGTTCTCTGTCGGGTTCAGGAGCTGAAGTTGTTCTTCCCTCCGCGCTCGCTCTCTTGGCTGGTCGTCTTCTTCCCGGAAGTCCTCATTTCTGTCTTCATATTGCTATATTTCATTGTTTGGGTGGTAATCCTCTGGGAGGTTCTCTCTCTGCTGCCTACCCGGTCGCCATCTTCCCGGAAGTCTTCTCATGTGTATTCTCATGCTATTGGGTGGAACACTCTGTACAGGTCTACTGTACAGGTCTACTAAGCCCATTTGTTCACATTTGGTTTAGTTCTGTTATTTCTTTGCTAATGTTTTTGCCTAGTTGATCTATGTCTTTGTAACAATGCGGCACTGAAGTCACTGTTATGATTATGTTGCTGCTTATTTCATTTTTCATGTCTGTTAAAATTGTCTTATATACTTGGGGGCTCCTTTGTTTGGTGTATAGACATTTATGATAGTTATCTCCTCCTCTTGAAGTTTTCCCCTCACAAGTATGTAGTGACTTTATCTCTTTTAATTGTTTTCCACTTGAAGTTCCCATTGTCTGCAAACAGAATAGTGACACCTGATTTTTTCTGGGTATCTGTTGCATGGAGTATTGTTTTCCATCCTTTAATTTTCAGTTTATGAATTTCCTCTTGAGTTAAATGTGTTTCTTGTATACAACATATTGTTGAATTTTGTTTCTTGATCCAATCTGCCAGTCTACTTCTTTTGGTTTGTGAATTGAGTCCATTTACATTGATGGTTATAAGTGATATATATTGGTTTATCTCTGTCATGCTGTTTTCCTGCTGTTGGTTCCTCGTTTCCCTCTATTTAATTGCTTGGTCTGCTTGGTGTTTCCGTTCTGTTGTTGTTCTTAAAGTTGTGGTCTTTTTATCTCTTTCTAGAATATCTTTTAGAACTCTTTGTAGGGTTGGTTTGGCACTCATGAAGTTCTTCAGTTGATCTTTATTGTGGAAATATTTTATTTCTCCATTAATTCTGAAGAATAGTTTTGCAGGTTACATCAATCTGGGTTGGAAGTTGTTTTCTTTCAGGACCTGAAATATTTCACTCCAAGCTCTTCTTGACTTGATGGTTTGTGTTGAGAAATCTGCTGTGATTCTGATGGGCTTTCCTTTATAAGTGATCTGTTTTCTCTAACAGCTTTTAATATTCTGTTGTTTTGTTCAATTTCTAGGATCTTGATCACTGTATGTCTGGGTGCAGGTTTATTTTGGTTATGGCTAGTTGCAATTCTATATGCTTCACTTACCCAGATGCCCGATTCTTTTTCCATTCTTGGGAAATTTTCTGCTAATACTTCCCCAAACAGTCTTTTTATATCATTTGTGCAATCATCCTCTGTTTCATTGATACCTATTGGTCTTATATTGTTTTTCTTTGCTTTATCTTGCAGCAGTTGAATTGTTATTTCTTGATTTCTTGTTATTTTTAAAAGATCCTTCCTTTCATGGTCATTCACAGTAATGCTGTCTTCACAGTCTGAAAGTCTATCTTCAGTTTCATTCAAGCAAGTTTGCCAGCTTTCAAAGGAATTTTTAATTTCCTGAACATCTGTTTGAATCTGTTTTATGCATTCCTGTTGTTTCCTATATTGTTCATCCAAGGTTTCCATTCATTTACTACGCTCTAGTTTTTCCCATGTCTCTTCAGATGTGCGAAGCAATTCTTACATTATTGTTGTCATTTACTTACCTCAGCCTTTATTTCTGATCTGAGGTCTTCCATGGCCGATGGAGTTGCTTCTTTACTTCAGCTGCTACCATTTCAGAAATTTTAGGTGTATGACTTCCAAGCTCATCTGTGTCGATATCTCCTGTGTCGACATCTCCTAGGAGGGGTAGAGGTCTGAGATTGCATTTCGCTCCTTCCTTTCGTCATTTTCAAAGATGCCGAGGTTCCCTGGAGCTCGGCCTCACTCCCAGGATGATGTCGTAGTAGCGGGGCCTCCCTCAATGGTGTGTATGTACAGGTAGGGCGTGATCCCCAATGCTCCCACAGCTGTCTGTGACTCAGCTTGGCTCCCACTCAGGAGTTCCCAAAGCTGTCCAGGATTCAGCCCTGTTTCCACCGTGGTGTATGTGTCTCCAGACACTGTCACTGCCCTGTCTGGTTCCCACACCAGTGGGAGGGCTAAGTGTGCAGTCACTGAAGCCACTGAAGTTGTCTGAGTTTCAGCTTAGCTTCCCTGAGGGTGTGGTGTGGGGGCAGGGAGGAGCAGACAAGACCCTTAAAGTTGTCTGGGGCTCCCCTTGGCTCCTGAGCTAGTGGGGAAGAGGTTGGGTTGGCTCACTGGAGTTCCTGAAGCTGTCTGAGGTTCAGCTCAGCTCCAACAGGGAAAGAGGGGAGGCAGTGAGGGGCAGGCAATGGACTCCAGTCCCCTAGAGCTGTCTAGGTCTTTTCCTGGTCCCAAGTTCATTTGTGGGGTCAACAGCAGCTCACCGAAGTTCCCTCAGCTGTCTGAGGTGTTTCTCAGCTCTGATGGGGGAAGAGGGGAGGAGAGGAGGGTTGGGAAGTAGACCCCAGGCCCCTAGAGCTGTCCAGGTTTCTGCCTAGTCCCAAGCTCATGTGTGGGCAGCAGCAGCTCACTGAAGTTTCTGAAGCAGTCTGAGGTGCAGCTCAGCTCTGATGGGGGAAGGGGGAAGGGGAGAGGTGAGGAGTGGACCTCAGGCCCCTAATGCTCTCTGGGTCTCTGCCTGGTCCCAAGCTTGAGTGTGTGGATGGCAGCAGCTCACCAGAGTTCCCATGGCTGTCCGAGGTGCAGCTCAGCTCTAACAGGGGCAGAAATTATAATCTTAAGTGAAACTTGGTTCCTAAGACCAGGGAAAATGATACCCATGTCTAAGTGTCAAAATCTGATGAGGCAATGTAAATTCTTTCTGAAGAAATACAACTCTTATTTACATTGTGACTTTTTTTACTTTTGAAGAAGGTCTCATTATGTTGTTCTATCTGGCTTTGAACTATGTAGCTCAGGCACCACCACATCTGGCTATGCTACTACTTAAGGTCTGTAAAGATTCATCCATCCATCCACTAATCAATCCATTCATTCATTCATTCATTATTTGTTGAATTCCTCCAACATGCTAGTAATATTTTCATTGCTGGGGAATACAACTGTGAATAAGAAAAAAAGTTCCTTCCCTCCTGGGGTTTACAGTCTTGTGTGCAGAAATAGATATTAAACAAGTAAATAAACCAAACAAATAGCCGATGGCAAGAAATGTCATGTAGTGAACTGCAGTAGGGTTGTGAATGTTTCAGATTGTACAGGAAGATACTATACAATCTAGCTAAAATTTAAATGTCCATAAGGAACCACCTATACAAAGAATAGAATTCCAAATAAAGCAAAGTATCCCAAATAAATAAAAAGATAACAAATGAAGAAAAGTATTAATGCAATGGTCACTGTGATTGGAGTGCAATGAATGGTTTAATGTGAGATGAGGCTAGACATACAGGAAACAGTTAAATCACAGAGAACTTAGTAAAATGGGTTAATTAAATTTTTTGGATTTTATTCTAAATATAAGTAGAAGTTCCTGGAAAAAAGAAGAGGACTGACATGATCACTTATGTATTTAAAGTACAACTCTGTTCCACTGCTAAATGTGGACCCAAATTAAGGATACGCCCCCCCCAAACATTGATACAAAAAAATCTTCACAGCAGCCTTATACATAACTGAAATCTGAAAATAATCAAAGTGTCCACCATAAGGTTTCAAGAGGAACGAAGTGATTCAAATGCAACTACTATACATAGATGAATCTATAAAACACAGAGTGGAAGATGTCTTGCACAAAAGCATGCATTGCTGAAATGGTTCCATTTATATGAAATTCTAGAATAGGAAAACCCATCTAAGATAAATTGGAAAAGTAGCTGAGTCAGAGGTAAAGTGGGGTGAAAAGGATTCAGTTCACATCAAATCTCCATAACAGGCAAATCTATAGAGACAGTAGATTCATTGTTGCAGGGCCGTGAAGGGCAGGAAGGTTTTGAAGAGTACGAGACTGGAAAGTGAGAACTAAGGCATATGGAGTGTCTTTTTGTGGTAATGAAAATGTTCTAAACTTGATTTGGTAATGGTTGTACAATGCTTTGAAACTATTAAAAATCACTAAATTGTACACGTTAATGTGTTCATTTCACAGTACATGATTAGTTCTTCACAAAGCCATTTTAAAAAGAAATAAGGAAATTAAAATAATGTACTAGGTAATAAGTATTTTATACAAAAGAAGGTACCAATGGAACAAACAAAAGAAACAAGACATAAAAAACAAATAGTAAAATGGTAGATGTTAAGAACTACTGTATCATTAATTACACTAAGAGTAATGCACTAAACACTGTAATTAAAAGATGGGTGGAATGGATTTTTTAAAAACTTATTCAAATATCACTATATATAAAAGATACGCTTTACAGACTCAAAGAGATTGAAAGCGAAAGAACTAAGAAACATACATACTGGCTACACTAACAAAACAGATTCTAAGGCTAAAATGGTTAGAAGCAAAGATGTTTTATAATGAGTCCACAACAGTTAATAATATCAAAAAAATGGGGAACACATCTATATTTCTGTTCAAAGAAAAAAGCTCAGCATGGTGGTAAGATTTGGGAATTGTCTAGCTGCAAATAATAAATTGTTGTATGATATCTAAAGTTTAAGATGATTTTTATTTGCAAGAAAATTTACTTAAGTACAAATCAATGTATTTAACAAGATTAAAATATAAATTTCAGAATGCAGTAAGAAACAAATTTTTTTCCTTAGTCACTAAAAAGTCCATGATATGCATAAAATGCTTGATATAACCTAATACAGAATCCAACTCAATATGGTCTGTTTCATGGAAGAAAGGTAAAACAAAATTTTGTAACAGTAGGACAAAAACAATAGTTAACACATTGAATGGGCTGGGGATATAGCTCAGTGGCACAGTGCCTGTCTGGCAACTGCAAGGTCCTGAGTTTGATTCCTGGTACAAAAAAAAAAAAAAAAAATACATTGCACGTTGTTATCTTTAAAGTAGTTGCTCAGAATACAAAATATGGGTATGAAAATTTCTCCAATCAATATTAGTACATTTTTCCCTTTTTCCTTCCATCCTTTCCCCTTTCATCCATCCTAGTTCCTTGACAAAACCACTTCTTAAAAATAGTATATGTGAATAACCACCCCATGCAATTGTTTACTGGGTAACACATTGTGTGTGTGTGTGTGTGTGTGTGTGTGTATTACACATGCACACAGCATTTTCTTTTCTTTAATTTTGGATACTGGTACTGCAAATTGAACTGAGAGTTTTTTATGATGAACTACATCCCTACCCCCTTGGATACTATTTAATTTCAACTGTCAGGTCCAATACTTTTTCCACTACAAAAGATATCACATGCTTTCTACTGTTGCCATCTACTGTAAGAATCAGCCAAGTATTGCTGAGTGCTAAGAAACTAAGTTCTGTCTCAATTTATCACCCAGTTTTAACAGTGTTGATTTCAGCTAACTTTGTCAGTATCTCAACCACTGACACATTCTTCCTTTATTTTGCATCAGACTATCTTCTAGAACTGAACTCCATTATTAAATCAACCTGTTTTCCCCCTGTCTCAAGTTGTTCTGCCAAGGTCTGTTTCTACTGCTTTTAATTGTATAACTCCTTTTAAATTTACTTCCTCAAAAAATGCTCTTTGTTTTTCCACATAATCCTCTTATAGCTATCACTCCTTTTCTCACATCACTGTAGATGTTATCTTATGTCATTTTCATTTAGGGATTCACTTTAAGACATGAAACCTGTTTAATGAATCAGAAATTAGATATCTAAGTAAGTAGTGTTTTCTCTCAAAAGTTATATCAGAGGTTATTCAATTATTCTAAACATGTTATAAATGGCCAAAGCATGTGTAGAATCCTTTGAAATTTGACAGTTCCATATATTTGACCCTACCTACAAGGCCAGTTCTATTACTTTATAGAATTGACCAAAGGCCACTGCCCGGCTAAAACAGCTAAAGACAAGATACAATTTGCTATTACCAAAGGCTAAGTTTACCTATAAAGGATGAAAATTGCCCTAACTGATAATACTAAAAATACTTTTAAAGCCAGGAACGGTGGTGCACACCTGTAATTGCAACACTGGCGAGAATGGGGCAGAAGGATTGCCACAAGTCTGAGGCCAGCCTCAGTTACACAGTGAACGCAAGGGCAGCCTAAAAAAAAACAAACTTCTGAAAGCTATTAGAAAAGCTTAAAACAAATATTGTGAAAATGCTTCACAACTATAATAAATGGATGGTAACTTTTGTGCAACCTAATACAACCATCAAACCTCACAGATCTACGAGATGAAAATAACTGCTATCTTCTTCATAGGGTTATGGTGGGAGAAAATGACAAAGTATAACACATCTGTAATGTATAGCATATCATAAAATATTTCTACTCATATCTTACTGCTGCAAGTAAGATGGATGCAAACCACAACATTAGGGTGCACGATTTAAAAATAGGACTCTGATAAAGATTAACTTGGTATTTTACAGGAAATAAAAGAAAAGAAATTTCCATTTTAAAAATCATTATGCATGCAATAAATTTCTGATTTTCAAGAAACTGTTCAGGTTTTGGAAAGTGAAACCTAACTCACTCTCATTGAAAAAAGGCGGCAGAGGGAAATTCCGTCATTTGAGAGCCACAGTCAATATAAATAATGCATTTGATTTCACAACATGGGACTTCCCCAAAGAATAGCCAGCAAGTTTTGCTGAGTGGACAGTCTCATTATCCAATCAGAGCTAGGGAGGGAAAGCACTTTTACATATAAATGCTGCATACTATCCCCATGTTTTCTAAGACACTCAACTCCTGAGACACATTCTGAGTCTACTATAGAAGAATGTCCAGTCTCAGCATCATGAACCATCACACCATTCTTATTCTCTGCCTCATCTTCTTGACATTGAGTGGGACTCAAGGTAAGTAACATCAAGGGATATTTAATTTATAAAATGAGAAATCAGGACTGGATATAAATTCTAAAAATACTAATAATATATTTGCAAGTTTCATTATGACCAGAGATTGCTTCTGCTAATACAAATGAAGTAGAATAAAAGAAAGAGGGAAAGATGAGGGAAGAGAGAAAAACAAAAATATGAAGGAATAAAAGAGGCTAAGACACAGATAACTTAACTAAGTAAGCTTAATTGATCACGAGTTGCAATTCACTTCTTGCACATAACCAACTACTTAATCATTCAAACCTGTGTTATAATAAGGATGTATGCCCCCTCAGATTGAATATGTGACAATATGGGGATATCAGTCTTACCAAATACTACCTAGTCCATATCTAATGCCTTAAAATGAAACACTGTTTCTTTTCCTACAGGAATACCTCTTTCCAGAACAATACGCTGTATCTGCATTGAGACTAGTACTCAGTCTGTTAATCTAAGGTCCTTTGAGAAACTTGAAATTATCCCTGCAAGTCAATCTTGTCCACGTGTTGAGATCATGTGAGTAAAATCTCATTTAATAATCACTTCCCTGGTTATAACAACATATCAAATATGTGATAATAATCATAAAAGATCAGCTGAAGGGTTTATGATGACATAACAACTAATGCATAGGAAAAGAAAATAAAGTAAAACAAATATATGACTTTAGAACTATGTATTCTATCTGTTTTGTTGGCCCACTGCTGTTTTAAGTATTTTCACTTCAATTTACTTCCACAGTGCCATAATGAAAAAGAATGGGGAGAAGAGATGTCTGAATCCAGAATCTAAGGCCATCAAGAATTTATTGAAAGCAGTTAGAAAAGAAAGGTAAGTTTGTTGTTGTTTGCAGAACAGCTTTTCAGGGAGTGGCAATCTTGGGAAGTTAGAGAGATTGCATGGGGCTTTGCTGTAGGATCGTTAGCTTAAAAGTTGCCACCAAGCCCTTTTCTTCCTCTGTTTACATATATGCTGAAGTGTCATTTTGTGTGGTATCTAAAGTTACCCTGATTACCTGTCTAGAAGTATATGATCATAATACGATCATGTTATGATCGTATTATGATCATATACTAATATCTCTTCAACCTTAAGGCAAGTTGTAACTATCCAAGGAAAAATGCCAAATTTCTCCCAAGCCCTTTCTGTCTTTAAAAGCAAAGAGCCCCTGTAATGTACAATGACTTCTTGTAGCAGCAAGAAGCTCATCAAACCCTTTACCTGAGGCTTTTTGGGCTATGAACACAGTATGCTAAGCAGAACCCAAACTAAGCTAGAGTCTGAGTATGCAACTTCTATATGCCTTTTCTTTTCTTGCAGGTCTAAAAGATCTTAAAACCAGACAGAAGCAAAATCACTGCAGCACTGCCAAGGATGGATCACGGAGAGGCTGTCTCTCTACTTCCCTGCAGAGTATATGTCAAACTCTCATTGTTCCTGATTTGCAGTTCTCTTGAAAGGTGACCAGTCAGTCGCCAAATTAGCTGCTAGTACGCCTGTGTGAATGTGCATGGGTCACCACCCTGAGCTAATAATATATCTAGTAATAGTGTTACTAGTTCTATTGCTAGTAGTAATAGCCCTAATAACTCGTATTAACTCTGCCCTGGCACTACACTATACACTATACCAAGGTGCCAAATACATTCTTAGAAATGCGCCAAATCCCAGCTCTTTCCCCACCTTTCCCATTTCTAAGGGTTCTTATGGAATCTTCTACTTCTGGATTTATCAGACTTTTTTGACACTCAAGTAACTAAAAAGTATACAATCAAGGTGATCATCTATTCTTTTAAGAACAACCTGTATTCTACTGCCATCCTCTCTTTAAGTATAATTTTTATTAGATTCTACTGCCATCTTCCCAAGGACCCACATCATTCTTCAGTAGGTACATACATAGAATTCCAAAACCTACAGGAAGCTAAATATGTTTGAAAATGTTTTTGTAAATACTATTTAATGAAAGAATGTATAAAATAGAATTTTTCATGTTGTTTTATATTGTTCTCAGTGTATATGGACCAACTTGTGTAATTAAGAACAATGAGTAACTGAAGAAATTTTTAAATCTAGATGTATGTATTGCATGTGCTGAATGATTTTCAAAATAAAAACGATGCATTATGCTGGAAATATTAGAAATGATTAACTACTGAGGTACAAAAAAGATAATAAAATAATTATAACTAAGGTAAAGTGTTATGTGGGTCACTTGCCATCTTATTTCATCAGAAGCTTAGATTGGACAACCCTTGGGCTGGAGAAATTGGGATAGGTATCAATAGTGGACTAGAGTTTCAATGTAGTCCTCCGAAAGGCTTATCACATAAGATTTCTACATGACTGATATGGCATAAGAGAACTTGGTCTGAGCTTCAAACTCCTATAGGTAAATTTTTGTTATCCATTTCCACCTGACTATTTTACAGCAGTGAGTGTGAACCTTTCAGAACTTTCAATGATAAGAAATAGCTCACTGTAGCATGCATGCTATACGTTTGCTACCACTGTTCTTTAGTAACTTCAAATTTCAAAGTATCTGCAAGTAATTCCCTTCTCTCCTAGACCTGTTTCTTCCCTCTAGTCTATGTCCTAGTTTAATTGCACTAGCATACAGTCCATTCCCCAAACCAGAAACCTATGAGTAATTCTATACTACCTCTCTCTCATCTCATATGGTTGACAAATTACTAGTATGTAGAATACGTAAAGAATTCCCATGGCTAAAAAAAAAAGACAACTAGTTGAAAAACATGAAACAGAAATGTGTAAAAAATTTACAGAAGAAAAAGACACAAACTCCTAACATGAAAAGATGAACAACCTCATTTGTAATAAAGGAAATACATATTCATATCACTATCCCATTCAACACTAACACACTGGCAAGAAATTTTAACTTGGGTAATATCAACTGTCAGCAAGGATGCAGGGCAAAGAGGATGTCCTTCTATTGCTGGTGAAAGAAAAACTGTTATAACTACTTTCAAAAATAGTTTGGTATTATCTTATAAAATTGCACACACACACACACACACACACACACACACACACACACACACATTCCCTATGTCCCAGTAATTCTACTTTTAGTAGAATTCTACTAATTCTACTTTGTGCCCTAGATAAATTCCTTTATCTGTGACATATGACATGTATAAGAACATTTTGGTGGCATTTTTTCAGCACTGTTAATAGTTATCAAAAATCTGAAGCAATCCAAGTATCCATAAGAAAATAATTAGGGTATATTTATTCAATAAGTTATACAACAGTGAAAATAAATGAAGTACAAATATACATAACATAGATGAATCTCAAAATCCATGTTGCACAAAAGAAGCATTTCACAGGAGAGTACTGCGGCATACATCCATTTCTGTAAAGTTTTAAGCCAAGCAAATTGAACAATTTACTTGGGAGTAAAGATAATGGAAAAAACAAAACAACAACAACAACAGAACAAATAACATAAAATTTGGAATGGTATTAGGCAGATGAGAGTGTATTTTTTAATCTGTACCTAGCGTTTTATTTTTGAACATATGCTTTATATTAAAAACACAATGTGGCTAGGTGTAGTAGTGAGTGCCTGTAATCCCAGTAGTCTGGAAGGCTGAGGCAGGAGGATTATAGTTCAAGTCCAGTCTGGACAACTTAGCGAGACCCTGTCTCAAAATTTAAAAATAAAAATAAAAGGGGCTAAGATGTAGTTCAGGGTGAAGGCCCTGGGTTCAATCCTCAGTACCAAAAATAAAGAAATGAAATGAAACAAAAAAACTTCAGAATATTTCCAATTATGAGATTTCATTAATATCAAGAGAATTCACCTAGCAAAATGGAAAAATAATTATCACATTCTGATATATTAAAAAAGGAATGCAGAATACGCCAAATACTATGGGATCCATAACTGAAACAAAGAGACATTGCAGGGGCAGAATCTCTCCTTTGTGCTTTCTCGTGTTCCTTTTCTTCTTCACCTCCTAAGTTAGTTGAAGCATGTACGATTTAACCTGGCATCACGAAAATACAATCTTAAGAAATAAAAGCACCGTTGTATTGCTGAAATCCAAAAAATGCAAATGCCCACTACTGAGAATAAACAGACTAGAAATGTGGAGGCATTTAAAAAATATATAAACTAAATGACACAAGGAAATTATTATATAAAATATGATTTAATAAGTACTGTTTAATGACAAATGTTAGATGTACACATAGCCATACGTATGCATATATGCATGAACCTCTGCATGTCACTCCATTGGTTAAAAATCTCTGGATGTCTCCTAAACTAGAAAGTTATAAGGCCCCTTCATTGTCCTGAAATAAATCTATCCTCATGTCCCATCATTCTTCAACACCACTCAGCTAAATGCAGGATTATACTTTCTCTTCTCTATACTAATTAGATCTTTACTCTGTGTAGCATTAATCTACATTCAAAATACAAGCCACTAAACTTTGTAATCACTATTACTCTCACCTTTGCCAAACTACTTCTAGTTTTTGAAACTGAGCACACGTTCTCATGTCTACTGCTCAGAATATATTGCTTTTTTATTTTAAAGACAGTTAAAACTGGGAATATAGCTCAGTGGCACAAGTGCCTGCCTGGCCAAGTGCGAGGTCCTGAGCTCGGTTCCCGGTACAAATAAATAAATAAATAAATAAAGACAGTTTAAAAAAGAATAATAGCAAAATGGCACCAACATAGACAAAAACAAAACAAAGGGAAAACAGTAAGAATGATACAGGGTTTTACAACAAAATGATAGGGATTAACAGTGGTTCTTATATATTTTTATCTTCATCGAAGTTGGTCAGATTACCAGATATAAAAATGCAACATTAATCAAACCATTAAAGAGAATAAAAATTTTTTTAAATTATAAATGATAGAGTTTCACCAAATACGATGATAGGAATTCAACAACAGTTGTTATGTTGCATATTGTTGTCTTCAAATTAGTTGTTCAGGTTACTATATATAAGCATGCAAAATTGGTCAAAAAATAAATCAATAAAGCATTAACTGTCCCTCTCAATAAACCACCAGACATCAGTAGCACAGTTATCCCAGTTATCCGTGTGTGTGTGTGTGTGTGTGTGTGTGTGTGTGTGTGCGCGCACATACATACAAAGCCTTCCTTCTTTCTAGACTATATTTCAAACTTCAACTAATTCTCCCTTTCAGATCTAATTCAAACAGCTATGTGAGAACCTATTGGCTGGGGTTGGGGACTTCTCTACACTTCCACTTTGTACAGTTTTTAAAAATAATATTTTCTACTACAGTAATTAATTTATATGCTGCTTCCCCACACTAAACTGTGAGCTCTTTAAGGGCATAAATTATTGTTCATATTTATGTCCTCAGAGTCTAGAGCCATAGTAAGCAAAGTTTGATGAATGTATTGTAATGAATGGCAAATACTAAATAAGTTTCAAGAATGTGGATTCTTTTCTCGCAGAGTTAAACAACTTTAGAGCAAATCATTTAAATATGGCTATTTTAAAAATAAAAATTTCTTTTCCCTGTTCAAAATAATTTTTCTTCAGCCTAGGCAGCAACTTAACAACCATAATCACATATCATCATATGTAAACTGACTTGCCAAAAATCAGAACAAAAATGATGTGGTATTGATAACTTTTACTAAGCTGTCTTTGAAATGATGTCTTGATATTCTCATTTGAAATCATTTATACACAAATATAACTCAGCGCTCAAGCTTTATATTAGAAATATAAAACCAAGAGGCCATATATCGATGAAGGAATAATTTGTTCTTAATGACCTGAGATGCACATAGGATATGAAATCCCACAAAAGTATGTTTTGCTTGCAGTTAGCTTACCATATTATAATATTTTGAATGCAAAGAATGAATTCCCAAATGGGGAGAAAAGACAAAGAATCCGAATCTAAATTTGAGCTTCTGAGACTTTCAAGAAGCAAACCTTTTTCAAGTCAGCATCCTTTAATAGCAGCAATAGCTGTCAAAAGGAGGGGAAGTTCACACCGTCAGAAATTAAAGCAGGCCTGGAGGTTTCAATATGAGAGAAACTTCCACTCTTACAAGTTAAAGGAAGCCTGTTATGTTCACTGTGATAGGATCAGTCACAGTGTGTACCTAATTAAAGACAGCACACTGATTCCATAACCAGAAAGATGTTAGGGGGAGGCCGGACAACACATGTGAAAACTGAGAACAGGCTCTTGGACTATAGTTACATCACTATTCAGTTCCTCAGAGACAGAAATGGAACTTTTCAAGGCCAGTGAGGTTAAAACACTTGTCCAAAGGGGAATTAATAACTGTTGATTTTAACAGTCCTGACAGTCCTTGGCTTCTTTCCCGGGACAGTCATAAACGGCCAGGTTTCTGTTTCTCCTAAAAGCCCTGTGTAGCCATAAATGCAACCTCAGTGGGATTTTCTCCTTCCTCGGGCCTAGCGGAGGCGGGCTGTCCTTGTCGTGGGAAACCTCCCATCTCCACAGGCCTCCGTTTCCCAGGCCAGCCCAGGCCATGTGCTCAGAGGCGAAGCCCACTGCGGCTGCCTGTTTCCTGTGCTATGGCGTCCCCTCCCTCAACTGACTCAGCCGCCCTCCTCCCTGCCCTCCTGCCCTCGCCAAGCCCTGCTGGGGCCCCGCCCCTCTGCGCCCCGCGGCCTCGTGGCCCCTCTCTCGTGCCCCCCACTCCATCCGCTCTTAGAAGACCACGGTATACACAGTGTGGGGACACAGAGCAGGAGCCCCTGAGCCCAAATGCTATCCCCTTCTCCTGTGATGCGTCTCTCACCTGTCTGGGTCAGCGTGGGAGCAGCACACTCAGTAGCGACACCACAAAGAGGGCGAGCGTTGGGCTCTGGGCTGGAAGCTCCGCACGGAGAAGGTTCTGGAACCTTTTAGGCTGTGCACGCACATATACATGCGCAGTGAGGATGCTGCCCCGGAAGTGGCCTCGTGTGCTCTGCGAGCCAGAGCGGAGAGTCCTGACTCGCCGGTAAGCATGTTTTTACTGAGCTGTTCTGGTGCCAGCCTTTTACTACCTTTCTGTAGAACTAGTGCTGCGTTTTCACATAGGTCTCCATGGGCCTGCCTTCTCCAGTGCGGTGGTGCTAATCAGAACATTACAGGTAAAAATGTCACCGTAGTTTTCTTTACAAAGATTTCTAATTCTATTTAAGCATTAATAATCCATATAGAAACCAGCAAATAAATGTGTATCATGTGAGATTTGGTTGCATGCATATGTAATTCCAACTCCTTGGGAGGCCAACGCAAGAAGATCCTACGTTCAAATCCAACCCTGGCAATTTAATGAGACTCTGTCTCAAAAGAAAAAGTAAAAAGAGATGGTAAGTCAGCTCACTGGTAGAGCACTTGCCTACCACACAGGAAGTCCCATCTATGCCCTCCCCCGACACACCCTAAAACAGTTTATCTAGTCTCTTGATACAATAAAAGTAAATGTTGTTAGAATAATACCCACTGCTCATAGACACAGCTTAACAGTTGCTTTATACATTTGGACTTAAATTTACCCTCTTTTACTTACACTAAATACTTACCTTTGACCTGATATAGAAACAAACATAACTAAGCCCATACTGGAGTATACTGTGTAGATGTACAAAGTTTGAAGAATACATGGGTTTAACACAGGGTGGCCACTGAGGACCTCTTTTATACAAAATAAATTACACCTAGTCTTTAAACATAAATGATCAAAACTTTTTGATATTTCTGTTCTTTGTACACTGTACAATTTATCATTTAAAATCTAGTCTATATCTATTGGCTTTAACTAAAGATTTCATTACTATCTGAGATACACTTATGGTTTTTTTGTGTTTGTGTTTTTGTTTGTTTTTTAGGACGTGATCTTACCATGTAGTCAAGGCTGGCCTTGAATTCTGGGTGATCTTCCTGGCACAGCCTCCCAAGTGCTGGGGTTACAGACATGTGCCACCACACCTGCCTCCCATTGTGATTACTAAAACTGGTTCCTGAGCATGTAAGAGATCTAAAACTATCTAATTTTTGTCAGTACTGTTGGTCTATGCAAGACCTGATAAAGGGTTCTAAATTTCACCTTAAAAGTAAAAAAGCTAAATAAATCCATAATGAGCTTCTATAATACATAAATATTTCTGTAAAGCTATAAAGCTTGTTATTGCTGACTTCTCTGTATGTTGGGTACATTTGTGTTTGCCAGATGTACAAGCTTTATTCTAAAGTACAGAGCTTAGAAAGGACACTTTGCCATATTGGTGCCTCCCCAAAACCAAAATAGTTTATAATGACACTTTTTCAAACCTATATTTACAGGTTCCTAATTGTATTATGAAATGTGCCTAAACACTGTCCAGTCCAAATAGTGTCATGCTGATAATCAAAAGGATTGCATGTTAGTTGCCTAATATATCTGTGAACAAGAGATCTTACTTCTGATGTCAGTCGTGATTTTTATTTTAAAATGCTACATAAAATAAATAACTAGATTATCTCATCAATTATTAAACTCATCCAAATTCTAACCTTGTTTTTCTAAGTGTTTTGTTTTCTTTGAGGCAGTGTCTCACTGTGTAGTCCAGCCTGGCTTTAAAATCATTATGTTGCCCAGGCTGGCCTCAAACTCACAGCGATCTTCCTATCTCAACCTCCCAAGTGCTGGGATTATAGGTGTGCACCACCATAGCCAGCTTTTTTAAGTTTTGTGTCATCCATAGTTCTGATTGTTCTCTGGGGCATTTACAGTCAGATTCATGGAAAAGGTTCTAATAAGTACTACCAATAAATTGTCTCTTGCTTTGATTATCTTTAGCAAAACTGATATAATAAAAATCTTGGTTCAAAAAGCACACTAGTTTTGCTCTGGTTAGTTTTATTTTATATTTTCCTTAAAATTTTGTGACTAGTGTCTCAAAGTTCTACAATATGAAAATAACAAAGAAATCTAATCCAATGCTTTGAGATGTTGATTATCACCCACAAAACAGGTAAAATTAAATTAACAATGGATATCAGGTAAACTTGGACTAAAAATTACTCCTTCTAAACCTCTTTGTTGCTCAAATGTGGCTAAAGGGGGCCATGGCACTGGCTTTAAATTGTCTTTTTTTTTCCTAATAAAAAAGACATGGTCTTGCTATGCAGTTCAGTCTGGCCTTGAGCTCACTTCATAGCACAGGCTGGTCGTGAACTCACAAAGATCCTCCTGCCTCAGCCTCACAAGTGCTGGGGTTACAGGCTCCTTCTGCCTCAGCCTCCTGAGTGCTGGGATTGTAGGTATGCACCACCACACCCAGCCTTAAATTGGCAAACCTAGCTCTCCAGTGTGGAGCCAAATAAGACCTTAACAACCAGAACAGCGTTCCAACAAGGGGGCCAATGGAAACAATGGTTGAGCAGTACTGCCTTCCAAGAAAAATTCTCATGAAGATGAGGGGAAATGTAAGGAAAAGCATGACAATTGTAAATGTTGTGAGACAGTCGGCCTTCCTAAAGGTGGAAGAGCCAAGAGGTGGTAAGGAAGAGTTCTCGCCCGTAAGTGCCTCATAGGAACCCTCACCAAGGACTCTTCCAGAATCATGTTTGACTTGAGTCAATGGACGTATAGTTTAACAGACCTGCCAATAAAAATTCAGATATTAAAATGTTCACAGACAAAAAGACCAGCCACAAGCTAAGTAAAAAGGGCCCATGGTTGCCGTTATACTATTACTCATGTTTTGACTTGTGTCTACCCAACTTCCTTGTCAAATTTATGTCCTCCAGGCTCCAGAAATTTGTCTCCAAATGATGACCAGATGAGGATTCTGGTCCCTTTCTGAAAAATTTGTTGGTCTTTCACCACTTCACTATGCTACCCAGTTGTTTCACACTCAAATTTCACACGAGGCCCACAACCTCCAATCAGTTGACAAACTTAGTGCCCCTAACAATATCCCTGTGCAGCTCAGAGCAGTTACGGAAATGACCGCTTTCTCTTGTCAGTGATTTTTGCTGATTTGTCAGGAAGAGATGTAGTCGTAATCCTTTGGCAGCAAGAGTTAAACTCCTCAGAAGCAAATCTCAAATTAAAGCAATCCTGCCCGACACATAATTCAGGAGTACTGACCAGACACTAACCCAAACCAGCATAAGCCAAAAGTAAATTTGTCTTGCAGTAAGTACTCGCCTGTGAGGCCAAAGCTAATGACTTTGCCATTTTGCAACTTTGATATAAAAATGTAGATAAAGTGCAGACGTTCCTGGAGGATTAACAAGGAAAAAGATGCCCTGGGAGAAACGCGTTTCTGTGTAATTACATTTGCTGACAGACCCTTTCCCCTTATTCCTTTATATTAAAAAAACAAACCAACCCACTCTCTCTCACCCTGATGGCATGTTTCCTCTCTTAGAAACTCACCCACTGCTCCTCTTCACAGTGTACTGTGATCTCAGTAAACTTATTTTTCTACATTCCTTGATTGTTGGTAAATTCTTTTGGCACCTGCATCACTAGTCCTGCATATACCATCCCGCACAGCAGTATAAAATGCTGCTTTCTGTTCTAACCTTGTTCTATAGCATATGTTCTCAAAGGGAGGTCTTTGCTCCAGGGGGGCCAACGCTGGTTCTTAGAAGGCTAAAAACATCTTGAGTATTACAATGGGTACTGGCCTACCAATGTTCAACTCTACTCAACAAGGTCTGTTAGTATTTAATCTCTCTCTTTAAGGGGAAATTTAATTTAGATTTTAGTTAATTGAAGTGTGTTTTCCTTAAGGAAGGGGAGTATATAAAGAAAGAAATGTTTAGAAACATTGTTTAGGTGATTTTTATTTTATTCCAGAAATATTTTTACTAAATTTCTCACATACCTCAGTTTGGAGTGTTCCCTGGATAACTGAAGACTCTCCAGAGTTACATAAAATCTAAGAGTTAAAGCAATCAATCTAGGAAAGAGAAGGTGAAAGATGAGAAGGAGCTACTGGTGGAAGAGAGGGAAGAAAAAGTAATTTAGATGTAATTGTTTATCTTTCCAATAGTGTTCCCTTAGGGTTATCTTTGAAAGGATATAGAAACTACTTCATTGAAACCCCATTTTTGGAAGTCTCTAGAGTGAGCGCAAGATAAAAACAAAGGCCTGTTTGTGTTGTAGTACATATAATCAATATAGACCAATAAAAGCTCTGTTATAGTTTTAACCCCCAAATATTCAGTGATTATGTTGAGCTGCAGGTATGTAATACTCTCAGACCAGAGAATATTTCCAATACTTAGTTTTTCCAATATCATTTAGCTCTTGGTCAGACTATTATAATACTTTTATTATCTTCAAATGATACTTCTGGCCAGCATTAAAATATCGAGTAACTATTAGCACAAAGGATTTTAAAGCTCATTTATTTTTATTTGTTCAAATTGTTTTTTCTCAGGTCCTGTCTTGAGAAGGGTTATTTTCCTTCTGGGTCTTTTACCCTGTTTTCCCTCCCACTCTTATCCTGTTCCCAAGGATAATACTCTCTGAGGGAAATTAGGCATGATTTTAAAATGTTGTTGTCTTACTCACCTTGGCTTTAATTTCTGCAGCTGGAAGAATTCTAAATAGCCAGAGCTGATGTAATATCTACCTTGAATATTTCAAATTATTTGCTGTTGAATTTTTACTTTTGGAAAATGTCAGATCTCTTTTTACTCCCTAGATAATGGACATAAATACACAATTTTTCATCCTTCATAGCTACGCCATTAATATCAGACGCACTGAGTGACGCGTTGAAACATTTGGAAAAAGCAAATTGGAACAATTGTGTTTTATGCAGAATGCAATCTCCTGCTGTAAATGGCTGCTTCCCCCACAGAGCTTTGGGTGAAACTGTGACAGCCACGGGATTCTTCATTTTCTCTGTGCTTCAAATGAACCAGTTCTTTATTGGGTGAGAATGAAACAGGGACTTAAAAGCTGCTTTCGCTAAAAAGCACTGACTCTTCCTTCGGGCCTGCAATGATGAAAAGTAGGTCAATCTCTGCCTTCGTTTTACTTATCTTCTTTTATATCTTCAATTTGTGTCTGGTTTTAAACTTTGGATCAGATTTCTGTCAGCTTAGCACATTGGCATGTTCATCACTTAAGGAGCTTCTTTCTAGAAACTGGCTCATTAGCCCTAAGTTTCCCTAACATACCGCATTTCGAGACTGAGGACACCAAGATAAGACTAACTGAAAATGTTCTCAAGACGTGCAGGGATGTTCCGCTGTCTCCTTTTACAACATCTCACTCCAGAACACATGGAGTAGCACCTAGAAGCCTCCAGCCACTGTCCTAAATCTGCAGTTACCTTGGCTTCCAGGAGCAAGAGAGCCTGTGCGGACAAATTACCTCGTGCTGAGATCGGCCGCTGTGAGAGACCAGCGCACTGCTCTCTCCTGAGAAATGAAGCCGTGCTGCAGCCTATCCCTGACCTCTCTTTCACCCTATTCACTGAAATGTATGGAGCTGGCTGTATTGAAATGAATGTTCCCTCACTTGGCTAAAAAATGTTTTCGAGTCCGACCTAGGCACTGGCGGTCTCACTAACAGCAAAGTGGCAACATGCAGGCGGGAATAGCCTCTCTGTTGATGGCTGGAATGGAGGCTTGAACAGGAGTCTGTGATTCCAGGGCTAAGACATGAGATAACCTCTCAGCTGAGGCCATGGGACTCAGAATTATTCCTTCCTGGCAGTACAGGTGCCAGCTTTGCCTACATCAGGATTATCTGTGCTTTGCTAATTGGAGGCCTCTGTGCACGGTATGGCTACAGTTTCTTTTCCCTATACACATTGCCACGACCCCCACCCATGTCCCCGATTGGTACCAATAACAGCCGTGAGCTTTTGGAAATGAGGCCTTTTACTCCATAGAGAGCACTGGGTCATCCTAGAGCTCCTCAACTGCAGAATATTCTTTGTCTTTCTTTTGCGTCCTTGTGCCATATTGCCAGGTGGGTTAGACTGATACCCTCAGCATGGGTTTCGGTAGGCCACTACCTAAGGGGAGCAATTACGCCATGGCAGGAAGAGAGGACACCCCGTACCCCAAGCAGGAGTAATCGTGTCATAGAAACCAGATTAAATCCAAAGGATTTCTTCAGAGTCGAAACTGAGAGAAGCAGAGCCTAGCCCGCCCAGAGAGTAACCCTGTAAAAGCTGGTCCCTCTGCTGCCAGGCCAGTCTGACTTTCTCTGTCAGTGCTGTGCACCCTTGGCTCTTCACTGGAAGCGCTTTCCCTGTTTTCTCTTCTCGATTAAAAGCTTTGTCTGTGTCCTCATACTTCTTGGTCTGGTTTTAAATTTCTATTATCACTGAGTCAAAGGGCCCCACATAAGGTATCAGCAGGATTTTCCTCATCAGACTATGTTAGTTCTGTCAATTGAAACAGGTCATTCAAAATAATCTCAGGAAAGGAAGTGTTTTCCAGGTAAAACTGATGCATTCATCATGTTTTCAAATCAAGTTTCTTTTCTAAATAGAAGTTTTTACATTTTTAAGCACTATTTCTTAAGACTTAGACCTAGGAATCATCTCTAGTTCATTCAAAAGTTGCTTATTGGAGTGAGCCTGGTGGTCCTCGCTTCTAGTCTCAGCAGCTTGGGAAATTGAAGCACAAGGATCAAAAGTTTGAGGCTTACTGGGCAATTTAGTGAGACCCTGTCTCAAGATAAAAAATAAAAGTGTTTGTCTTTATGGCAGAATAGTACTCCATGGTGTGTAAATACCATATTTTCTTTATCCATTCATCTCTTGATAGGCATAGGCTGCTACCAAGATTTAGCTATTATGAATTATGCTGCTATAAACATGGGTTTCCAAAACCAATATACAAAAACAAAAATAAACATGGGTATGCATGTATCACTGTAATATGATGTCTTTAAGTCTTTCAGGAAGACACCTAGAAAGAGAATTGCCAGGTCAAATGGAATTTATAGTTTTAGTTTTTAAGGAGTTTCCATGCTGATTTCCATGTGATTGTACTAGCTTTCTCTCCCACCAACAGTGTGGAAGGGCTTCATTTTCCACACAGGCTCACAGCATTGTTATTACAGTATTTTATTTATTTTTTATTTTTTAAATTTTATTTTTAAGACAAAAGAACCCAGAATAACACAGAAACAATACAGAAAATAACAAGTTATAGAGAAGTATTTAATTTTTGATGGCCCTTCTTTCTGGGGCAAGATAAGTCGTTCTGTTTTTTTAATTTGCATTTCTCCAATGGCCTGTTATCCTGAGCATTTCTTCATCAGTCACTTGTGGGAAAATGGAGGCACCTTGAGATCATAATGTGAAGTGAAATCAATCTGACACACAAGCTTAAATATCACATGATTTCTCTTATGTGAGAAACCCAAATTAAAGATAAAGAGAAAAACTAAAGAGAGTCAGAAGTAGGGAGACTGAACTTTCTGGATGAGAAAGAGATCAAGAGATGAAGGGAGAGAGAGGTAGGAAAAAGAAAGAAAGTTAAAAAAGAAATTTAAATGTATTATTGTCATTATTTGTGTCTGGATGTCCCCCAAAGCCTCATGCAGTCACTGGGTGGAAGCTTCTAGAGTTTGTGATGGATCCATGGTCCAGTGCTGGGATTATGGGTGTGAGTGCTACACCCACCCTGGGGCGGGCAGCCTGCATACAACATGAGGGAGGGAAAGAGGCTGCTTGCTCTCGCGGTCCTCCCTTTTGCTCTTGTTGCTTTTGCTATCTTCTGCTGCCATGAACGGTTGCCCTCTGACATGTGCCACTCTGCCTTGGAGCCAGCCAAATATAGACTGAAACCTCCACAAATTGTGAGCTAAATAAATCTGCCCTTTCTCAATTCTGGGCATCAGATGTTTTGTCTCAGGAATGAGAGAAAAGTAACCAAGACAATTATATACATGTATCAACTCCACACAAGGAAAGTAAATATTATGTACTGCAAATATGTGCAGATAAATAAAATAAAAAGGGTTGGGAGTATAGCTAAGTGGTAAAGTGCCCTTAAGTTTAATTCCCAATACTGAAAAAATATGTTGCTTGTTTAGAAATTTAGAACTAGTGCCATTTTTACTTTATATGCTATATGGTGATGAAAAAAGCCCTTTTATTCCTTGAAGATACTGCAGTACTTTTTACTTTTCTGTGACAAGGCCCCTGGTTTTGTTCTTTTTTCTGCTTTTCCTAAGAGATGACGGAACCAGCATTGGCGCTTAAGCAAACCCATCTGCCTCATGTCAGTGGCTTCGCTGCACCACTTTCGCCATGTGCCTCTTGTGCATTTGGAGGAGGAATGGCAGCAACTCCTTTGAGTCAAGTTTATTCTCCCTTTGAGGCTAGAGAGTGGCTACTACAACACTAAAGTGAGGACCAAGCGAGACTGAGGAAATCAGAGTCGGGGCAGTCACAGGCCCCCTGAGGGACATAGACTCCTGCTCAGATCAGCTACTCAGTCAACAAACACTGTTAGGCAGTGACAGAACCTCCAGTCTTTAGATGGTAAACCAGTATAGAGGTATCATTTCTTTCCTGAGGCTAAATATGTGACAATATTCTGTTACAAAACAGATAATGGAAAGTGATGGGTACAACTTCTAAGATGGGACTAAAAAGGAATGAGGTGACTTTTTGTCCCTTTCTGCCGTCCTGTGCTTGGAAAATGGATGTGGTAGCAAGCCATTGTTGGCCACATAGATGAAGGCAGCAACCCTGAAATGGTGGCATAAATGTAAGAAGGAGCTTGGGTAACTTTACAGGAAAGAGTCACCATACAAGTGCTGGTTCAACTTCGTTAGGTTCCCATTTCTGTGACAGAAGAAGAAAAGTTTATTTTGGCTTGCTGTTTCAGAGGTTTTTGTCCGTGGTCAGTAGGCTCCATTGCTTTGGTCCTGTGGTGAGGCACAGAGGTGGAAGGGCGCGGCAGAGGAAAGCTCCTACCCTCACGGCAATTAGGAAGGGGGGAGGCCAGAGACAAGGCAGAGTCCCGGGGCGTGCTTCCCCTGCGCCCCCTGAGACCCGCCCCCTCTAAGCTTCCATCACCCCCAGGAATGTCAGCAGATCATGAACCCACCAGTGCTCTAGCCCACTGCTGAATTTGGAGTCTTCGTGATCCAGTCCCCTTTCGAAAGGCCCACCTTTCAGCGCGTCAGTCTCCGGCAGCCATTTTCAGAGCCAAGTCGTAATATCCACGCACTTCTCTCAGAGCAGAATAAGCTTCTATCTCAGCCTCTGTTAACCTGGATCTCGTGCACACAACTAAACTCTTATGGTAACTGATCTAAGAATTTAAAAAATAAACTGTAGCAGCAATGGTAAAAAACTCACCACTAGTAGACAACAGTTTGGTCCCTGAAGAAACTAAAGTGCTTTAAACTGTAGGCTGGATAATACAAGATAACTGTAGCCATTAGTTATACAGAAAGGTGTGCTATAAATAATGAAGGAGTTACTTGCCTAGACTTTAGTGTATCCTGTCCGGAAGGCACACTTCCAGCCCTCATTGCAGAACGCTATTTTCATCATGTCCTTGCCCAGGTGAGCCGCTGTGTGTTTGTCAGGGCTGCCAGGGCTGTTTGTTTCACATCCCTTACTAGAAAGCACCCATTTATATGAAATGGAAAAGAACAAGCAGAAATTCCCTCGGATCTGAGAGTAGGGTTTCCCCCAGGAAAATCAAGTGTGTGGTCAGTTGAGCTAGATCAGCTAAGGACAACAGCCAATCATGGTTTAGGAGGGAAATGGGTTTCCCAGATAAATACCCCCAAACAGCATATGCTCTAAAGATTTTCTCCGGCTTGAAATTCAGCATAGGAGTGACTTTGGAGAACTTCCCTCTGCCATAATGAAGGGATGTGGAGTTCCTTTCCTCTTTGGCATCACCCTCCTGATTCTGTTTGAAGTTCAAGGTAAGGGGATTTGAGTTATACTGGATGGTGAAGTTAGACATGTAAACCTCTATGAAAACCTCTTGGTTCACCAAATAACACTGAATGTTTTGTGTACATCAGAAAGGAACAGCCACTCAGAAGAGCACGTTGGTAGTCGATTATCCAAAGGTCAGAACTTGGGGCTGCCAAGTCAAACAAAAGGCTCAGTCTAGGTATGTAAGATCCTAGTAAGTGTTCAGTAGATGCTGGAACATTTATAACGGGAAGCTATCTCTCAGGAGGGATTTCTGCATGTTTCATTTTCATTTCACACAAATGGGTGGTTTAGAGTAAAGGATGTGAAACCAGTAGCACTGGCAGCAGATAATGAAATGACAAATTATGCACTAAATTATTTTGTCATTGGTGTTGTTCCTTGATACATGTGTCCAGGGCTAACTGAATGAGAATCCAGGAATTAGAGAGCTCATCCTAATCTATCTACTATTTATGTTACCCTGGGCAAATGCCTTACAGATTCCTCATCTGTAAAGTGGGAATTTTGTAGTTTGTGTATTTCATATGACTGGTATGGTGGTACATGCCTGTAGTCTCAGCAGTTTGGGGAGGCTGAGACAGGAGGATCACAAGTTTGAGGCTAGCTTAGGCAACTCTGAGATCCTGTCTCAAGCTAAAAACATTTTTTAAACGGGTTAGGACTGCAATTCAGTGTGAGGCCCTGGGTTCAATCCTCAGTACAAAAAAAAAAAAAATCGGTGGCATAGAAAGTGCTAAGTAAATATATACTGAGTGAAAGTTTAAAAAAAATGTATGAAGATAATGTATTCTAAAGAATTTCCAAAAGCCAGGTGGTGGCACAGGACTGTAATCCCAGCACTCCAGAGGCCGAGGCAGCAGGATTACTACAAATTGGAGGCCAACCTGAAGTACATAGAAAGACCCTGTCTCACCAAGTTAAGTAATCCTTGATTATTGCAGGCTGACCGGGCCCACAATCTCCCAAGCAAGTGGACAGTGAAGGCTTAAATAAATGAGACAACTGAAATGATTTCAGGGCTCCAGGAGGGTCTAACTCTCTTACAGCTTCAATGTTCTCTCAGTTAGCCAAAGACTTCTCTGGGAAGCCCATATTTAATTTGGTTTTCAAATGAAGGAGAAGGATACTCAAGAAAATGCAGGAATGTTGCAGGACCTTGGAAGAATTTTCCCAAGTGGTAAATTATGTCAATAGGAGAACTACCTTATCTTTAGGCTGGTATTTATTGTAGGAGCGTGGAGCCTGCAGTGGCAGTCTCCTTGTAGTTAATTGGGGTTGGAGCCAGATGTCCTCAGCTGTGGCCTTATCTTGGCCTTTGAGGAGTCACAGCTTCACAGGCTAATACAGGCCTCAGGGTGACCAGGGACTTACAGAAGTTTACTTACTATGAATTCACTGCCCATCTCCAGACAAGGTGCCTAAGCTTCAGACAACCCACAAGTAAACATGGAAAACCAATTGGTTAATATTAAATCTTGCTCAGAGCCACTTTGTAGTGGTCTCCATCACTGTCTCAAATTTTTTTTCAATAGTTTAAAACATTGTAGAAAAATCTAGGCAGTAGGCAGGAGAGATGGATAGAAGTGGTAATTTGTTTTAAGTAGAACTTTCTATCCATACCTATGGGAATTCCATTCAGCTAAGATCAGGTAAAAATGGATCTGGATGTTGCTTAATAAACTTGAGCACCTAGCACACATAAATTATGTACTAGTGGGTCTAATGTATAATGGGAATTTGTTAAGTATTGTGAAACCCTCTTTTCCTCCAAAAGAGAAAGGGAAGAGTGGCTGAGAATGACACCTTTGGACTCAGACCTGAGCTGAAACCCTATTCCTGCCCCACTAAAGCTGTGTATCTTTGTTCTTTCCTTAGCTTCTCCTAAAGCTTATATCCACAAAACGGATATAATGCCTACTTTAAAAGTTTGTGGTGATGATTTACAAACACTTAAATGATAGCAAAAACCACGATTAAGTCAAATGTATCATTCTGATCGATCACTTCAACTGAAACAGTGACCTCAGTGCTTGTAGCCTACTCTTTCTCTTTCTCACAGGCACCCCGGTAATGAGGAGTAGACGATGTTTCTGCATTGAACCCAGCAATGACACAATGTCCCTCAAGTCCTTAAAAGACCTTAAACAATTTGTCCCAAGCCCTTCCTGTGAGAAAACAGAAATCATGTAAGTGAAAACTGAAATATATGTGGCATGTGCCGTACTGGCAGAGATGTTAAATTTACTACGAATACTCCCCTCTAGGCATTTGCTCATGCAGACACTTCAACTCCACATGATTAGCCCCTCCATAAACTTGGTCAACCAAGGATGGTTCCTATTTCTTAAATAATATTATGTGCATTGTAGAAAATATTTGTTTTTCAAGAACAAAGAAAATGATATGTATTTAAGGCTAATTCAGATTGTAATCCAGGAAAAAGCAGATTCAAGTAGTCTAGAAAATGGGCTCCTAGCTGGGTGTGGTGGTGCACACCTGCAATCCCAGCACTTGGGAGGCTGAAGCAGGAGGATCGCTGCAAGCTCCAGGTCAGCCTGGCTGGGCTACATAGTAAGTTCAAGGCCAGCCTGGACTACATAGCAACACCCGGTCTCAAAAAGACCAACCCACCAAACAAACAAAAGAGCTCCTAGAAAAAGTTTAATGCAGGTAGCTGAACAGAAGAAAGTAAAAATCACTTATAATCCTATCGTCCAGTGATAAATATGATTAATCCCTTGGTATATGGTCTTTCACAGTTCCCCCATCTCCTTTGTATGTACATACTGTTAGATTTTACTCATACACACATAAATCATGTACTGCATACAGTAGTCTTTATTTATCTGCTGATTTACTTTCCCAGGTTTCAGTCATACAAGTCAATCATGGTCTAAAAATATTAAATGGGCTGGGCCTGGTGGCGCACACCTATAATCCAGCACTCGGGAGGCTGAGACAGGCAAATCACTGAGAGTTCAAGATCAGCCTAGGCTACAAAGTGAGCTCAAGGCCAGCCTGAACTGCATAGCAAGACCCTGCCTCAAAAAGAAAAAAAAAAAAGATGAAAAAAAATTAAATGGAAAATTCCAGAAACAAATATTCAAATATTTTAGTTTTTATTATAGTATCTTGTTATAATTGTTTTATTTTAGTATTATTTATTGTTAATTACCTTCTATGCCTAAATTATAATTAAACCTTATCATGTACATGTATAAAAAGCAGCCTATATAGGGTTTGATATCAGGCATCTACAGAAGCTCCTGAAACGTATCCCCCATCAATAAGGGAGACTACTGTACAGTTCTGTGACCTGCATTTTTCATTAACACTATAATTATGAACATTTTCTCAGGTCAGTAAATCTTTAATAATGTCATTTTTTTCTAAAGTTGTCTAATGTCTGTGTGCTGGGGATTGAATGTAGACATTCGAGCTGTGCTTTACCACTGAGCCCTGCCCCAGCCCAGTGACATGGCTTTAGTGACCGAGTTTTGTGGTAGACAAGTGTGCTATAACTTATATGACCAACCTCTGTTGCTAGAAATGTAGGTTATTTCCAAATTTTTGCAGTTGTCAAACTGTTACTGTGGCAGTCTTGTCTGTTTCCCAGCTAATACCTTTCTAGAGAATTGTTTTATTAAAGGATATTTTAAGCTCTTTGATATCTAAACCAAAGATGGTTGGCCACTCTGATTTTCAGACTGTATAGAGAAATTAATGAAAACAATCATGAAATTAACCCTGTTAACCTTGTTTTGGGAAAACATTTTATTATATTTTAAGTAGTTTACTTAGAAAGT
This sequence comes from Dinomys branickii, assembly GCA_004027595.1. Classification (NCBI taxonomy): domain Eukaryota; kingdom Metazoa; phylum Chordata; class Mammalia; order Rodentia; family Dinomyidae; genus Dinomys; species Dinomys branickii. The sequence continues at coordinate 10,225 of PVLD010018724.1, read as the reverse complement.
TCATCAAATTCATGCTTATTGTCATTGTTTCTCAAAAATGTATTAAATTAGTCATGGAAACAAGAGATCTCATCGCTGCTTCTTTGGCAGTGCTACAAAGAAAAATGGAGATCAAATGTGTCTCAACCCAGAGTCAACAAAAGTGAAGCAGCTGATGAAACAGTGGGAGAGGCAGGTTGGTGAAGGGAGGAACAAAATTTCCTTTTTTTTAGAAGTAAACTTTGGAAGAGGAAGAATATATGTAGATCCATTGAAGATATATTTTCATCCTTTTACATTGTACTTAGTTGAATGGCAGACACTGAAGACACAAAAGTAATATGATGTAAACTTTGCTTCTGTGGCAGAAGTTCTGTAACAATATATAGCAGTTGTGATACAATGGGAGAAATATATAAGTCACATACGTGTGACTTTTGAAAATGATATAGGAAAGAAAAATTAACTAAGTAATTGCTAAGTAAGAGAAGCAGGTAAAAAATGTTAAGGAAGATGTCTCACACTTGATTTGGATCTTAAGAGATACCTATATCACCAGGAGAAGGCAGCAAGAACAAGGAGACAGTCCTGAGAGAGCTTGCCGTGCTCAGGAAGCCTCAAATAATATAACTGGAGTTAACATGAGAAGAGGAAGGGATTGAGGTGGGCAACAGACCAAGCCCACATGGGGAGCACCCTGCGCGAGGGGCCGAGGACGGGGGAGGGTCATATACTAAGTAATGGGGAGCTGGGTTCAGGAACTGGACAGACTACCAGCGCTTGCTTTGGGCACGCTACCCTCTCACAGCCTCAAACCTCCTCATAGGTAAAAGCAGATGATTCTGGCATGAACTTCAGAGGGGTGCAGTTGGGGCCAGTGGGGGGCAAGAGGGTTGGAGCGAGGACAGTAATAACCCAGAATAGATGAAGGAAAGCTTTTAGAAGACTACCGGCTCCTCCTCAGCATGAGCAAAATGGAATCAAGGGGAGCCCCTGTGAGAGAAAGACAACTTTTCGTTTTGAGAATAAAGAAAGACCACAACCAGGGGGAGTTCAAATATAATGTAAGGAAGAAAAAATTTTAAGACTCAGAAAGATTCCATTTTCCTCCCTCTCTTCACAGGTGAGCCAAAAGAAAAAACAAAAGAAAGGGAAAAAATATCAAAAAAACAAGAAAATTGTAAAAGTTAAAAGATCCAAAGCTCCTCATCAGAAGAAGACCACATAAAAACCCACTTTGCCAACAAGTACCTTGTGTTAATATTTCTTTTTAATTATACCAAAACAATTCTAGGAAGGCCTCTAATAACGTGGGCTTGGTAATTTGACTAAAAAATGTCAAGTACTATTATGAAATCATAACTAAAGCTGGAAACTCGATTTTAAAATCCAGAATTAAAAATTGTCAGCAGCAATAGGTCTTTCTGTTCTTCTACCACTCACCAACTGAATTTCATCACAGCTTAGTAATGCCTACAGCTGGACAGATGTCCACACAAAAACATCCCACACAAGCAGCTGCCTGGGCGTCCAGGGACTCAGCCTGCAGCCTCCAAAGAAGATTATGAGGTCCATGTCATCAAGCTCCCCCCTGCCTGCATACTAGTAACCAGGCAGCTCGGAAATGAGCTGGATCTCACCAAACTGCCGAGGCTGTCAGTGTCTGCACTTGAGTCAGCCTGCAGGCCTCACTCACACACAGGGCTTCTGAGGGGTCGCACTGGTTGTTCCTGGGGGTCCGCCCTCGACCATCACCAACATTTGGCCTTGGGAAACTTCTGTCAGGATTTGAGGTGTTGGGGCTCCATCTTGCCTGCCCTCGCTGTTCTCTTGTGCTTCATTAATCAAGTTCTTCTGTATCCGGCCACAATTCCATGCCCGCCTCCCTCCCACCGCACAAATCACGCTCTCCCATTCATGAGACTCGCTCAGCGGGCTTGCACCTTGCCTTAGCTGCCCACAAGAATGCCTTCCCTGCAGCTAGTCCAGTGATCTGGTCCTCAAGGCTCAGCTCAAGCTGTGCTCAGCTCGAGTGCTGCAGGTGTCGCTCAAGGGTAGAGCGCTTGCCTAACGCGCATAGTGCCCTGAGTTTGACCTCTGGCATTGCAGATAATGAAATGAAATATTTTTAAAAACTGTCCAGATGCTCAAATCATCTTAAAATTCCTGTTTCCCTTGTGTTTAGCACAACATGAGTGAACACTTAATTGTTACCTCATTAGTGTGTGTTTATTTGCTCTTCCTAACCAGACTTTCAGCTCCTTGAGTGCAGGAGCTGTAGTTTATTTCCCTGACTCTGCCACCAAGCTGAAAACCTGGGCCTCAGCTACAGCTGCTGTGCGTGGAGAAGGCAGTGGGAGTGTCTCCTCCCGCTGCTCCCCCATAACATCTGCTCAGTTTCCGGCCACAGCCCCTCCAGGGACCAGGGAAGAGGCAACACCCTTGTATTGTTATGACAGGAGGTTAACTTGGCTTCTCTAACAAATAGGAAGCGCGTTTTAGAACACTTGTGGATATTCTGGATTGTTTGTTATAAAATATTCAAGACACGTGAATAATCTTACAAGGAAAGTGGGATAGAGATGAACCAGTCCTGCCTTTCTCCACTCAATACAAATCTCCTTCAGGACCATTGCTGACAAACTCCAGCTTCCTATGACTAATAAGGTAGCCGTAGCCACCAAGATTCTTTTCTAACAAAATAGTAGCAAACTTTACATTTATTAGCTAGGAAAAGAAACACGCTCTGCAGAGTGAACTCGGGGCAGATATATGTAGGAAAAGGAGCACATGCTCCAGGAGACGGAGGCTGTGGGGACGGAAGATGGCAGCCACGGCCTTCGTGAAATCTCTTTTCAGGCAGATGAAGTTGTGATTATCGGCTCCCACACCAGCCACTGCAGAGAGAAGGGGTGCGAGGTTCCAAGAGGTGGAGGCACAGCAGACTCGGGGGCGGGGGGTGGCTGGGGTGCAGCCAGCTGATGGACGTTTGGAAACTTCCTTGGAAGGAGGTCAGGGAACTGAGGGAGAATGTTCTTGGGCCGGAATCGAAACCTGTACCCACTTTCCCAGATATCATCCCTCCTGAGGCTGCAGATGGTTCCCAGTGCTGCCTACTGGTGACCCTGCCCAGACATCTTTTCTCATGAAATTCTTCCGTTCCTTCTATGTAATTCTCTGAAGAAGAATCTTTAAAAGTTCCATAACTGGAGAGTCTGTGACCCAGTTATCTTGCATCTCACAGGAAAAGTGGTCAGTGTAGAAATAATTACCAGACTACATATTTTCACCAAGTACCTATGGTAAATATACTGATGCCTACATTATGATCATTTCTAGACACATATACTGTAAGCAAAAAAATTTAAAGTTCCAAGCAGTATTGACATATATATTTTCACCAAGTACCCAAGATAAATATATAGGTGCCCATATTATGATCATTTATCATTTATAGACATATGTATGCTCTAAGCAAAGCAGTATTGGCATATATACTTTGCACTTGTGAATCTTTTTTTTGCTAAGACAGTGGTATCAATAAATAGAGATTTACCAGAAAACAAATCCTGTTTTCGGTCTTTAATATCTTGAACGCACCTTCCCTCTGTTGCTTCACAGCACTTCTTGCACATCCTCTACTCATTCACTTCTTAGCTTTTGTCTAATGAGGTGTAATGTTGAGATAAAGCCAGGAAGCCCTTTAAGGGGCTTGTTGAGGGACAAAAACACTTTTATGGAGGATGTGACAAATTTAGGGTTGAAATCCGGCAGAGGACATCAGCCTGTACATTTGAGTTCTGGTGAGAGGCCAGACAAGTGTGGCATTCGGGCAGATATGAGCCAGTGGACGAGAATCCTCACAGGGCCTTCACCCGGGAGGCAGCAGGACGCCACAGAAAGGGCTGTGATTCTGGCTTCTGAGCTGCCTGGCCTACAACCAGAAGCCCACTGCTGTCCAGCTGTGTGGCCTTGGTTGAAGTACACTGCGATCTCGCTGTGCCTCCGTCTTCTTATTCAGGAACAGGGAGCAGAACAGGCTCAGGTGCGAGTGCAGTGCTTCAAAGTTCCAGACCGCCCCTGTCCACTCACCTCCGCCGCACCTTCCCCTGGAGGGAGGATGTCCCACATCTCACCATCGGAGAAATGAGGCCCCAGCCGGCGCCCTGTTCTCTGTGTCTTCACAGTCACAGCACAGGCCTGCCCCAGTCTCTCTTTTGGACAGCCTCAGCACCTGGCTTCTTCCCCTGCTGACTCTTTTTTTTTTCAACTTTTCACTTACTTTCCTACCATCTCTGAGAGCCAGAATGATCCCTATGAAGGGTAATTTAGGATACCATCAATTTGCTTAAAATCCTGCAATTTAGAGTCAAGACGAAACAGACAAGACCTACTAGGCCTCAGGTGACACCAGCTGGGCTACCCACAATGGGCCCCTCGCTTGTGGAGACCCAGCCTCGCCTTCTGTCTGTCTCTCAGCACACTGAGTCCTTCTTCTCAAGGCTCCTTGTGTGCCATTCCTTGCGTTGCTGGGTTTGCTGTGTTCACTTGATTAGGCTGAGAATACATTTTCTGGGATCTCTTTCTCTACGTGGTTCTCGGTTAGACTGGCTGGGGAGGAGCCTGGGTTAGGTTTGCCAGGCAGAAGGGAAGGAAGATGGCACCCAGGTGAGGTTAAGTACCGGTATAACGTGCAGCCCGTCTACAGAGGAGATGTTTACCCTCCCCAGTCACAGAATCATTGAAGATCTTCCAAATAAAATGTGGTCACCCAGATCACCCGTACAGCATGGCACCTTCAATTTGTTGAAACAGTAGATATGCTAATCATTCTTATACCCAACAAAGGGATATGCGGCACTTTGGAGGGGATGGCTAGTCTGTTACCTTGATTGTGGCGATGGCTCCATGGTCTCTGTATGCTTCAAACACATCAAATTGTGTACATTAAATATGTACAGGTTATTGTTTCTCACTTATACTGTAATACAGTTATTGTTTAAAAAATAAAATGCAAAAGAGAAAATAAAAATATTTTTACCTTTTGAAGTTTCAAAAATAAAGACACATACAATTAAAATTATTCAGTAGTACCAGAAAAAAAAATCCAGGAATGGTGGCGCATGACTGCAATTCCAGGGCTCAGGAGGCTGAAGCAGGAGGATAGCCACTGAGTTCAAGGCCAGCCTGGGCTACATAACGGGTTCAAAACCAGCGACAGCTACGCAGCGAGAGCTAGGCTCAAAATAAACAAATAAACACAAAATTCAGTGGTTTGGAGGAACATTTTGACTTTGAGAACTCAGTTGTGAGTTTTAGAGAAAAAGAAAACTTTGAAGTGACAGAAGAAACAGCCCTGGTTAAGTCTGAGGTTGATGCCTTTATCCACATGCTGTTCCAAGCATTCACACTGCCTAAAAGAAGGAAAGAAATAGATATGCTTGTGGGGAAAGCTCACAATAAGTGTAGAAATAGGTGGGGGAGAACAACGAACATTACATTAACTCCAGAGAGGTTGAATGTTTGTTCAGTAGTCACTTCCGGTTTGCCTAAGGTCATTTCAACTATGATTTTCTCTCTAAGAAAAGCACGAGCGCCCTCTGGTGGATAGTCTAACAATATTTAAAAACTATATTTTACACAGGAAGGTGCTGACACATGCTTGGTTTTTCTGAATATATTCAACAATCACTGGCTTCTAATGACACGTTAGAATTCACATGTTATTCCTTTATTTTGAGGTGAATTTTGTTTGTGTATATATAAGATATTTTAGGTTTTTGCTTTTATCACACAGCTGAGATATAAGAGATTACCCATTCATTCATTGCACAAATACTAGTTGCCTTCTGCCTACCACGTGCCCTGCATCACGCCCAGTGTGAGGACAGAGCAGTGCACAAGACAGAAAGTCTTCATCTCTTCCAGCGCAGAAAGAGAGACAATTAAAAAAACCCAAGCGACTGATTTAAATAGACTGACAGGTTCTGGAGAAAACTAGAACACAGGAAGGGCTGCTGAGGGAGGACAGCTGGGAGGTTGGGCAGGCGGCCCTGCTGCTCCACAGGGCTCACAGAGAAGGAAGGGAGCGAGAGGGCAAGGCATGTGCCTCCACAGAGAAGCAGCAAGTGCACAGGACTCCAGGCTGACAATTGAAGGCAGCTGAGGCCGCTTTTCCTACAGCAAAGCAGGCGAAGGGGAGGGTGATGGGAGAAGGGCCCGGAGAAGCCACTTGGGACTGAATCACGCACAGCCTTGGTCTCAGTTCGGGTTACTAGAACAGATGACCATAGATGGGGTGGCTTAAACTACAAACGTCTTCCTCACGGTTCTGAGGGGGAAGCCCGAGCTCCTGCAGATGTGGCTGGTGTCTGGCGGGGCCTCTTCTTGATGTACAGACAGCCACCCTCACCCCGGCGCTGAGGACTGAACCCAGAGCCGGTGCATGCTAGGCAAGTGCTGACCAGGAGCCACAGTCCCCAGGTCTTTTGTTTTTAAAATATTACTTTGAAATAGCCTAAGTTGTTCGGGGCGCCCTTGATCATGCAGTCCTCCTACTTGACCCTCCTGAGTACCTGGAATTGCAGGCATGTGCACTCCGCCCAGCAATAGCATCCTGTATCCTTACATGGCAGAGACCCAGGAAGCAGCGAGCTCCCTCCCATAAGGTTACTAATCCCACCCCGGGGGGGCTCATGATCCGATTACTGCACTGTGGTGGCCGACTTACCTCTCCTCGGGCCAGCCCCTCCTCCTCTTCTGTGCATTGGCAGCGAGGGCCTCTATGCCCCTGAAGGAATTTAGCTTTTCCTCTGAGTAAGAGGGGAGCGTGTAGAAATTACCTGATCGCTTTAAGGATCTCTCTGGCCACTACATGTAAATACAGTGTTGGGGACCAAGGAAGAAGTAGAGGTGCTGGGCATGGTGGTGAACATCTATAATCCCAGCACTCAGGAGGCTGAGGCAGGGGGTTTGCCTCTAATTCAAGGCCAGCCTGGGCTACATAGTGAGTTCAAGACCAGCCTAAATTATGTAGTGAGACCCTGTCTCAACCTCCTATCCCCCCAAATAAAGGTAGAGCGAGCAGGTAACCCAATATTCCTAGGAGAACGAAGAAGTTGTGTCCAATGCCATAGCTAAGATAAATAATGAAATTGATCGAGCAACATGAAAGAATTAGTGATTTGACAAAGGCAGGTTTAGGGGCTGCAGATGCAGTTCTGTGGTAGAATGCTTGTTGGGCACGCACACATCTGGTTTGCTACCCAGTACTGCCCAACCCAGAACCCCTCACACCTCGCCAAACCTGCAAAATACAACAATCCTATCAGAATGGTAGAAGCTGAAGACTGGTAGTTTCTTACAAGTTCGGCATAAACTCACCATGTGATGCAGGGGTTCCACATGTAGGTATTTATCAAGAGAAATAACGTATCCACACAGAGATGTGAACATGAGTGCTTACAGCCCCAAACCGGCAACCTCTAAATACCCAACAACAGAGGACTGGATAAACAAATTGCTGTTTATCTCTGTGCTGAAAGTTGCTAAGTAATAAAAGGAACGATATATACGACCACACATGTATATTTCCAAGTAACATGCTGAGTAAAAGAATCCTGACACAAAAAACATTATGTCAGAATATACATACTGTATGATTCCACACGTAGGAAATTCTAACAAATGCAAACTTATCTCCGGTAACAGAAAGCAGGTGCGCGTTTGTACGGGACTAGCGGGGTACGAGGGGCGCATAAAGACTCACCAAACCGTACACTTTATGGGCAGCTTTTTTGTACTCAAATTATTCCTTGATAAGTTTGTGAAATAAATACATTATCACAAGAAAATGAAGGCTTGCGGGGGAGGAGAGACGGAGAAGGCGGTTCATGGGCGGTGCTGTTTCCTGCTCAGGAGGGTGGTTATGGGTGACAATAATTGGCTGTTTTCAAAATAGCTAGTGCAGCAGTCGGGCTTGCGGGTGTGTGGTACTGGGAATCGAACCCCGGGCTTTTCTCCTCAGGGCTCTACCCCTGAGCTCCGCCCCCATCTGCGCACAGGGAGGGTTTGGGGTGTTCCTAGCACCAAAACATGGTGACTGTCTGAGACGACTGCACGCCACTCGCCCCCACCTGACCGTCGCACGTTGTAAACACACACTGAAATGCCATGCTGCCCTGATAAACATGGCCACTTACCACCTGACAACTGAGAACTAAAATTGAAGTGTAAGGGCTGAGCTCTCACGTCGAGACAAAGGTATAAGGCAAAACAAAGGCGTATCCTTTAGATAGGACCAAGAATATTCCATGCTATTTATATATATATTTAAAACATCAAACCCCTAATTTCCAGATATTGTTGCTAATGAATAAAGAGAATGTGTTTAGCATCAAATCGAAAAAAAATATGAGCTGATTATCCTACGGCTCATCCCTCCATCGGCAAGTGTAAAATCATGAGGATAGAGTGAAAATTGGTTTTGTTTAACGCCTTCACTTGGCAGAGAATCAGAAGGGGCACCCCAAGCTCTCCTCAAACGCATCACACTGATCAGCTCTTACGGAGATTGCTGCCTGTCATGACTGAGCTGGTCCTTTTCCCTCCTGGAGGAAAGGAGCGTCATGTAAAACCCCACATGCCCTTCACGATGCATCTCGAGTAGACTCATCTTCATAACACCCTATTTTTTTATCCGAAGCTTTGCTGTGCTCAGCCAAGGCTTTCCTTTCCACCCTCCGGTGTTAGTGTGGCTGTGCCGCCGTTCTGATTGATTGAATACGTGCAGAAGTATTGTTTTGAACTTTTGTATTGACAGCACCTTCCCTAGTGCCTGGCATATAAACTGTTGAGTGAAAGCATGTGACATGGCCTGAATACTTTATTCAAAACTCACATTTGAGTGACTCGAGATAAGTATGCCCAGTTCGTTAAGTTAGGCTTTGACAGGAATTATACTATGTAACATACATATATATTTATATTTTATATTTTCTTTCTTTATTTATATACTTTTGGTACTGGGAATTGAACTCAGGGCCTCATGCTTCACAGGCAGATGCTGTGCCGCTGAGCTACATACCCGGCCCCTAACATGTTTTGTTTTGAGAATGCATCTCTTTCCCAACATAACTAAAATATTTCAAACTTATAAATGGGGTTAAAAGATTTATTGCTTTTATTTTTTAATAATTTCACAAGTACCTGATTCAATAATTAATAAAACCGTTATTCTTTAAAGGCAACTAAGTGAGGACTTCCGGGAAGATGGCGACCGGGTAGGCAGCAGAGAGAGAACCTCCCAGAGAATTACCACCCAAACAATGAAATATAGCAATATGAAGACAGAAATGAGGACTTCCAGGAAGAAGACGACCAGCTGAGAGAGCGAGTGCAGAGGGAAGAACGGCTTCAGCTCCTGAACCCGACAGAGAACGCGCTACTGGGACAAACTGCGCCAAACCGGGCAGCGCTCCGGGATCCCGCTCAGAACCCCACCCCCGCAGCCAGCACTCCCTGAACTGGAGCAACAGCGACCGGCCGGCGGGATTTCTGAGTCGGGGAAAATCTCCATCCAGGGAAAAACATCTGAACGGCACTCCTGTCTGCACGATCACAGGGTGAGTTAAGTGCGCGCTCTAACCGGTTTTTCCTGAATTGGGAAGAAGCTCAGCCCAGCGAGAGACATCAAAGCAGCTTTAAGGACTGCGGGATCTCCCAGGTGGGAAGACCTACTTAGGCACCCCAACGGGTTTTGTGAGGAGGGAAGGAGCTCCACCCAGGGAGGAACACCTGAGTGGCCTATCTGCAAGAATCCTGGGGTGGCGAGCTGTTTATTCGCCCCGGCCAGGTCTTGGGGTAGGGAGTAGAAGGGGAAATCTCAGCAGACAGCTTAAGGGACATTCTCCCAAAGAGAAGTAACCATTGGAGCAGCCTCTGCAGCAGACCTTTGCCTGCTGAACTGTCTGTGGAATTTATACCTCCACAGTTTGAACTGATACCCAAAAATGGGAAAACAGAGGAATAAAACACAGTCTCAAAATGCAACCCCACCCAGAACAAGTTTTGAATGTGAAGATACAGGGGAACCAGGAAGCCTCATAACTTCAAGTTATGAAACGATTGCATCTGAAATAAAACAACTCCAACAGGCCATGAAAGAGCTTAAAGCAGAAATAACCCACATACCCGCAATGATTTCTCAGACAAAAAACGAGCTGAAAACAATGATGGAAGAAATGTT
>PVLD010018723.1:0-38233 GCA_004027595.1 Dinomys branickii | reverse complement strand
CAGACAAAGAAATACAAATGGCAAATAAATATATGAGAAAATGTTCCACATCCTTAGTCACTGGAGAAATGCAAATAAAAACAACATCAAGATTCCATCTCACCCCAGTAAGACTGGCCAGTATGAAAAAGTCATCCAATAACAGATGCTGGCGAGGCTGTGGAGAAATAGGGACTCTATTACACTGCTGGTGGGAATGCAGACTGGTGCAACCACTGTGGAGAGCCGTTTGGAGATTTCTCAGCAAACTAGGTCTAAAGGTTCCATTCAAACCAGCTATTCCTCTTCTGGGTATTTTCCCAGAAGATCTGAAAACATCATATCACTCTGATATATGTGCACCCATGTTTATAGCAGCACAATTTGTAATAGCTAAAATGTGGAAGCAACCCAAGTGCCCATCCACAAAAGACTGGATTAAAAAATTGTGGCATTTTCATATAATGGAATATTATTCAGCTATAAAGACAGTTTTGGGGACTTTGTAGGCAAGTGGTCAAAAGTGGAGTCCATATTCATAAGTGAAATAAATCAGCTATACATGTGCAGGCAACGTATTGTATCACTGGTGTAAGAACCCGAGGGTGGGAATATAAACTAAGAGACATGAAGGAAATCTGTTCAAAAACAAAGAATAGATGAGACGAAGGAAAGGAGAAAAGAAAAAGACAAAAATGTATGTATGTATATATGAATATACATATATGCAGGAGGGCTAACATGGTTCTACTATTGTATTATATCACTTAATGCTAAGCAGTAATCGATGACGGGTTATTTGATCAATCTTGTATGTCTGTATGTGTTATCCTGAACACACACTTCGAAGATATCAATATGTAAAGCAGCAACTATTGGTGTTTTGTTGTTGTTGTTGTTGCTGTTGCTGTTGTTTGCCTGTTTTGTTTTTTGTCTCTGGATTTTTGTTTTTGTGTTTTTTCTGTTGTTGAGAGGATTAATTGTCTGACTAAATTTGCATGTCTGTATATGGGTTCATATATTTACACTTCGAAGATATCAATGGATAAAGCAATAACCACTGTTGAGACCACATCACCTTGTCTATAGATTAGTTGTGATTGTACTATTTTTTATGCTAATTGGTGTCTGTTTTTCAATATTTTTTTGCACTTTTATTTAAGAAAAAAGGAATAGTTCATGTTTGGGAGTTCAATCAATTTTGCATGTCTATATTTATTTATCTGAGTATCCAATTTGAAGATATCAACATGCAATACGACAACCATTGTTAGTTTCCTATCACCTTGTCTAAAATTCTATATTGCTTGTATTGTCTTTGTGTTATTTTCTAAATGTACGTGTGTTTGTTAATATGTTTTCATTCTTTTATCTTTAAAATGAAAAAGAGTAAAGAGACTAAAGACACATAACAAGTAAATGCAGTGTGTTATAAGAGTAAATGATTATGGCAGAAGCAAAGTTAGATAGAAAAGGGTATTGGTAATTAATATTTTAGTGTAAAGTACATGATTTCCCTGTCATGTTTTTCCCTGCTGGTAGCAGGCTCCTCTATGTAAACTGATTAATGCTAAAATATTGGCCATCAAAGTTATAAAAAGCAAACCGTAGAAGACTTGAGAAGAGTTCAGAACAACCTTTTCCAATATACCATTTGGCGTATCAGTGATTTTCTACCTGATGATAAAGAAGACCTACTCTTCCCCCTTGGCCCTCAAGGGCAGGGGTTTTGCCTCAAATTGCAGCTCATTCCATTTCCCTTTGCCTTCTGTCTTCCTTCTCATTACATATTCTTCCTAACTCTAATACTCCTGAACACATGTGTATTTAAAGGAGATTAATCATTCAAATACCATAATTAGTCCAAGAATTGTGTCTTCTCGAGATGGAATAAGCTAATTAATTTTTTTTCTCCCAGGAAACCTGCTCTCAGATGTGAGCTAATTAGTAAGATGCATATCAAAAGAAGTGAAGTGTATCCTGTAAATAGGATTTCATTTAAAAGAGATCAAAGAACGATTTACCAAATCGTTCCCTCCTCCTCTGATTTCTGCAAGCATTGGGCAGACAGTGAAGAGAACAACAGTCACCAGCTTCAAAGGCATAGCTCCAAGCGAACAACTGTGACCTCCAAGTGCATTATTAATGAAGGGAGAGAGCTGAATGTACCCAGAGGTACAAGTTTACTTCTTGGGATTTTCATGGTTGGGTTTCCAGTGTGGACCAAGAGGGTAGCGACCTGTGTTTGTGATGAAGGTCATGTCTAATTCTGCAGAAATAAGGTCTCCAGATGTGGCTGTCTCTGCCTAGCTGACTGTGTGACTTTGGGCAAGTTCCTTAGCCTCTTGGAGATCACTTCTCTCATCTGCAATATGTGAATCTCAGTCTCTTTATCCATCTCCCAGGAGCCTTGTGAAGATCAAGTTAGATGATTAATGTGACAAGGGTTTGGGAAAAAATTAAAATGGCTATACAAATGTGAAACATTTGCGGGCATTATGAACAAGGTCTCCATAGGCAGAATGAATTAGAAGATGAGGAAAGTTTCCCAGATGCTTTTGGCCAAAATTCCAGCTCCTGAGGAAAACAGTGTCTCAGCAGGCTGCCTCTGCAGATCAGATTCACAACATAATCGCTCAAACTTCCTTTCTCCTGTGATTACAGTTAGAAATTAGCTTCCAAAGAAGAAACAATTCAAATGAAGAAAGGAAATGAAAAGGTCTTTCTGTCTTCCTTTGAAGGTCTAGATTTTCAAACATGGCAGATTTTCAAGAGCAATCTTGTCCGTCTAACATTTAGTCACGTGTCTATGAGCCTCAAAGGACAAATGCGGTCAAAGCAGCTGGTGATTGACAAGGAGAAGGGCGCTGTGCCTTGAATGTAAATTGCAAACTGATTTAAAGGAAATCAATAAATATATTTTTTTTGCTACAAAAATAGCTTCATGACATTTTTTTAGGAAAGTGGCTGTTGAACGGAAGAATTTTGAAGTGGGTGAGGAAGTAGATAAGGTAATCTCTCTAAAAAAAACCCCGAAGCAGAGAAGGCCTCTTGTAGACAGCAGCCTGGTCACAGAGACCTGCACTTTGACTTGTTGATGGCAGTGACGTGGAGCAGCTAACAAGGGAGGAAGTGCTCAGGACTGTGCTGGGAAGGCATCCTGCCCTTGTAGAGATATTATAGCTGGTAACAATAGAAGCCCAGATCTGAAGACTGGGTCCACAGACTCTTGAGCACTGACTTTACTAACTTGGAAAGGCAAACCTTTTCTTACACCTGAAACAAAGGAGAAGAGAAGGGTCTGGAAGCTACTGTCCCTGCTTCAGGAAAGGCTGAAGGTTCAGGTGAGAACAGGAGCTAAAGAAAGATCCTGGGGCAGAGCGTGGTGGCATACACCTGTAATCCCAGCACTTAGGAGGCTGAGGGAAGAGGATTATTGTGAGTTTGAGACCAGCCTGGGCTACAAAATGAGCTCAAGGCCAATCTAAACTGCATAGCGAGACCCTGTCTCAAAAAAAAAAAAAGACATAAAATGGATGCTGGGCAAAGACTGTTCTATTCTGAACAGTTATATTCTTGGCAAGTGACAGAAGAATATATATATATATATATATATATATATAAGCTAAGATAATTGTACTACTGATTTTTATCAGTTTATTGAAAGGGACAGTTAATTCTTAAATTTTTTGACCAATTTTGCATGCTTATACCTGGTAATCTGAACAACTAATTTGAAGACAACAATATGCAATATAACAACCACTGTTGAATTCCTATCATCTTGTTTTGTGAAATTTTGTATTATTTCTAATGCTTTTTATTATTTTTTCTCTTTAAAATAAAAAAATAAAAGTTAAGAAACACACCCTCTATTTCAGCTGTGAAAATAAATTAAAAATAAATAAAAATTACAGTGAAATTCATATAAGAGTACTTATTTTAAAATACACACATCAGTGACATTTAGTGCATTTCTAACATTGAGCAAACCATCAGCTCAATCTAGTTCACAAACATTCCTATCATCCCTAAAGGAGGCTTTTTGTCCATTGAGCAACCACTGGAGGCCTTCCGGTTGCCCCCATCAAACTTGGGGCTTACTACTTTAAGCCTGCTTGGAAACCCTTCATGCGAGTATCTGTGTACACATAGCACTCATATTTAGTCACAAGAGTAACATTCTCAAGAGTGAAGAATCTCAAACAGGAGACTTTCAAAGGGAACTCCTTGTGCACATGCTGTTATAAATACCTTTGCCCAAGGTCCACATCTCTCACAGAGGCAAACCAGGCCTTTGGGAATACTCTGGAGATGTTTATTGGGAAGCATTCACAGCACATTTATTGCTGCATACAATTTGGGGAGCATTTATTTTTATTTTTTTTTATTTTAAAGACAAAAGAATGGAGACATATGAACCAGAACAAGCCATAAACAATATGGAAAATACAAAATTATACAGAACATAGCAGGGAATTAGCACTGGATACTGTATTACATAATGTCATCTTCACACTAGTTAACACACAAACATTAAAGGAAATACCAAATTATAGAGAAGATAGTAGGGAATTTGCACTGGATGCTGCATAACATAAAGTTATCTTCACTTCTGTTAATACAAAAACGATTGAGGAAATACAAATTATAGAGAACATAGAAGGGAATTAGCTCTAGATGCTGTCCTACATAATGTTACCTTCACCTTTGTTACTCAGTTACACAGATGATGGCCCATTTGATCATTCAGTTTTCTCCTCCCTCATCTCCATTGCCGTACCACTCAATCAGTCATCTTCCCTGTGATAATAACTGTATTCCTGGGTTTATCTATATCCCTGGACTCTTGCCTTGGGAAGAGATATAGCTGCCTCAGACTATACTATAGCATACATGGGTGTATACAAACTGCCATGGCCAGAGGTGGAAAAGCATATATGCTCACAGCAGAGCACCCGGCTCTGCCCCTCACCTTGCTATGGGTGGGGGCGGGTCCAGTCCGTGGGGCACCCTTAGCGGGGCCCACAGCTGACCAGCCACGGGGCCCTCAGCGGAGCAGCCGCGGGGCCCTCAGTGGAGCAGCCACGGGGCCCTCAGTGGAGCAGCCACGGGGCCCACAGCGGAGCAGTCGCAGGGCCCTCAGCGGAGCAGCCATGGGGCCCTCAGCGGAGCAGCTGCGGGGCCCTCAGTGGAGCAGCCACGGGGCCCTCAGCGGAGCAGCCGCGGGGCCCTCAGTGGAGCAGCCACGGGGCTCTCAGTGGAGCAGCTGCAGGGCCCTCAGTGGAGCAGCCGTGGGGCCCACAGTGGAGCAGCCGTGGGGCCCTCAGCGGAGCAGCTGTGGGGCACATGCCCCTGTCGGGGTGCCCTCAGTGACCCATTTGGCTCTGTCCCGTTGCCTCGATGCTAGAGGCCCTTTCTTCTCCTCCTCCCTCCTCCTGATCTCCAGTATTACCGTTCCCCACCCCTTGCAGCTGGGCATTGGACAAACTTACAATGGTTGGTATAAGGGCTTGAAATCTCCCCAGCCCGTTCTCACTGTGTTAGTTCAGGGTATGAACTGAGTATAAAGATTAGTTCTAGAATAGAGTTGGAGGATTTTCTCGGGTCTGCTGTATAGAGTATGTTGTTGTTTTTCAGAGTCCTGGTCTGCTGCTTTTCATCTAATTTGTTGCTATGCAAGGTTCATGCAATGTTCATATGTGCTAGCTGTAAGGAGACCCTCTTGGTGCTCACATTAATAGTTTGGGGTGAGTCCTGAAGACCGTGGATTTGTCCCATTGTTGCCAGGAACAGGCGGTGCTTGCTCAAGCTGCCAAGACTCAAGGTGCTCCCAGACAGTTCAGGGGGGGAGCTGAGTCCCGGCAACCCAGCTTGTGCTTCCTGCCTGATGTTGCAGTGAGAAGGGCGTGGAGCCACACAATCCACCTCCATCTGCATCTTCCTCCCGTTGCGGTGCTGGAGACCCCATCTGCTCCTTGGCTGGATTCCTGGCAGCCGCCGTGGCTCACTGCCGAGGTTCCCTGCTGCTCTCTGCTGGTAGCCACTCACCCAGCTGAGAGGCAGGAGGCCACCACCTCGAGGCAGGTACAGAGCTGGGCGTGGTGGGCTGTGTACTAGTTGCATTGATTCTCTCCAGGCGCTGATTAGGAAGGTTGCTGCAGGGTGGGGACTCTGCCCCAGTGGCTGTCGCAACCTCTCATTCTCACACTGGGTTCAACAACTGCTCCCGACTGCCATTGCCTCCTTTGCTGGCTGCGCCCTCCTCTGCCCAGCCCTGGACCAGCTCTCAGAACTCCACTCTCCCCTGGCTGAGTCAGGAGGCTTCCGTGAGCATGGGCCTCCGAAGCTGAAGCTGTGAATGCCAGAATGAGGGCACGGGCCATGGGTGTGCTTGGAGTGGTGACTTCCTCCTTCTCCTCTCCCCCCCAACTGTGCCAGGGGGATCTCCAATCCTTTCCTCCAGCAGAGGTTTTGCTTAGTCTTTCCGAGGGCTTCAATTCCCATTTCAGATCCTTCCTGAGTTCAGGATACCCACCTATTTCCCTTCTGTCCTTCACGTGTTGCTATATTCCTATATTTCTTGTCTGAGTGGCATTCCTCCAGGAGGTTCTCTCTCTGCTGCCTACCCGGTCGCCATCTTGAAGTCCTCTCATAAAATTTAGTTATTTGTTACTTTCTAGTGAATTGACCATTACATTTCTAAAGTTCTGAAATGGCCAACAGACCATAGAAAGATACCACTTTAGGCTCCTGCTTGAAACCAACAGCTACAGAAAACTGCTGGCCTTCATTCAGGGTCATGGGGGGCATTTCTTTTTACCATGAATAAATTTTCAGTTGGCTATAATCCTTCGGTTAACAATATTGTGCTTCTATCATGTCTGCATAAGGCCAACACAGAGTAGCAAATGTTCAGTTGTTGACTGCAGAAATCCTCACTAGGAGGGAAGGTACAGAATGGTTGAGTGCCAATTAACATGGTGGTAAGAGTCTGCAGTGGGAGTCGGTAGGACTGGCTCAGTTTTGCCTCTGTGGTCTGATCTCTTAGTGTTTGTGAGTCTCATTGCTCTCAGCTGTGTAGTGGCGTACATCCGTGATCATGGCACTCTGAAAGGCTAAGGCAGGAGGATCACAAGCTCAAGCCCATCCTGGGCAATTTAGAGAGACTCTGTCTCAAAAAAATAGTAATTAATTAAAAAGGGGCCATGCGTGTACTTAAATGTGAAGGCCTTGGTTTCAATTCCCAGTAAAACACACACACACACACACACACACACACAGGTCATGACAGTATTTCTTCTTTGAATTGATGAGGTGAGTATTACATGAGTCAATGACAGGTGTAATAAAGTGTTTAAATACAGCTTAATACTTCTCCTGTGAGGGAGTCCTCTGTACCCTAAAAGAAAACTGTGGTCTCTGTTGTAGAAATGAGAAAGAGGGGGGCTGGGGGTATAGCTCAGTGGCATAAGCGCTTGCCTGGCAAGCGCAAGGTCCTGAGTTCGATCCCCGGTACCGGAAAAAAAAAATTTAAAAAAGAGAAAGAGGGCTAGGAGTCATGTGACTTTGTTGGAAAGTAAGGGAGGAGGTCTTGACTACAGAGACAAAGCTATGCTGTTAGGTAACATTATGGGGTGGTTTCATGCCAAGTAGCAGAAAGTGAGATGTTGTCTGTGCTTCCCTCGCATCCTGAGTCTCAGAGAGATATTCTGAAAAGCCTCTTCAAGCAGCTGGAGGCCAAAGCACAAGACTAATGGGGTCTGTCCAAACAAACAACCCTGCCCTTGGGCCTATGTACTCTTGCCAAGCTAAAATAATGACCTTTCTCTGCTAACCTCCTGCAGTAGGAATCCAATGTCCCATTCAGGGCCTGTCCCTGGGCATCTCAGAAGGGATGTGAGAACGGAGTCCGTCTTAGACAGCAAGAGGCGGATTCCCAAATACCACGAGGAGCTTGTACTAAGATGAGGAGCTGCATTCTTCCCTCTGCATATCTGCATCCCCATGGGAGGCAGGACGCATTTCTCCCACTCCATGTATGCCCCTGAATTCTTCCTACAGCAAGCTAAACAAACTGTTGACATGAATTCAACTGTTTCAGCTTCACTCAAATAGATTGTTTCCCGGGGCCATGGTGCTCTTTGAAACTTGCCATGTTGGGAAAAGAAAAATATTCTATTTTGGAGCTAGATGGATTTAGTTACAATGGTATCTAAAAACTGAGGCATACATACCATAGGAAATCGTGGCAGCCATGATTGCTGTCCACTAAAAATGACTGGGTTCTTCTCTCAGGCATCTGCAGAATTATACTTCCTTCTCTCCTCTCTAGTTAGGGGTGGTTGTTTTTTGCCTTTGGTCAGTGATGTGAGCAGAGGTGGGGACATGATGATTTTCCACATTGCCCACTACTCCTTGGGTACAGGGAATTCTTTTGGTGAAGCTTCAGGAAGATGAAGTGACGGAATGTCTGGCTGTCATGATTATCTATGTATGTATCTACTTTTGCCTGTATTCCAGTTAGCGATTTTCTTCTACTACTTAGTGTAACTTGTGAAAGATTTTGTTTGATCTTACTCTAAATACTTGAGGACCCTGGAGGATATTGTATTATTTATGAAAGTAGAGAAAAATGACCATTGACTCTAAAGCATTTTGTAGAAAAGGAGGCAAAAACTCATAACCAAACAAGAAAATCCAACAATTCACCATAATCACCAAAGAGAATTACTTGAGGGGAATTGACTGTCATTTTTTATGCTTTCAAACCAGTTCAATAATTTAAAGTATCATTTCTTCCTTTCCTTTAAATTTTACCTTTCAACCTCTTTTCCTACTCAATAATACCACTTTATATAAGTCCCTTCCCATTTATTCCACCTCTTGCTCCTGTAAATAATTCTCCTTTAAAATAAAAGTTGCTATTTTAAAAATATTTTCACATTGTCATATTTTCATACCAGTTTTCTTACCTGCTCTCTCCAACAAGTCTACGAGGCCAGCGATGTGCCTCATACAATCTCCTCACAGACAGGGACACTGAGTCTGTGGGAGCCCATGTAACTTGCACAGGGTCAGGCAGTGATAGAGAAAGAGCTGGAGGGGAAAACTGCAGGCTCAGAGAATTAGTAAAAAAACACAAGAAGACCAAGTTAAAAAATGAAATGAGCTGTGGAAGAGGGCTATGATTATAGGTAAGTGGTTATTGTTCAAAGCATTTTCTTTAATGTGTTTGTACTGGTGGTTTAAACATGAATAGAAACTAGATAAATGTTGGGATTGAGTGGAAAGTGATCTCGTTTCTTACATTCCTAATAAGGAATACAGTTTCAACTCAAATAATTTTTGAAGTTCAAGGTTCAGATCCTGGTTAAATTTGTACTTGTGAATCTGTCAGTTCTGAAAAAAATCAATAACAAGTATATATGGAGAACCTACTATATCCCAGCCACTGGATTAGGTGTTGTAAGTGGATTTTTATTTTTTTCTCCACAGCAATCTGGTGATTTAGATATGGATATTTGTTCTATTTTACAAGTGAGGATACTGAGGCTCAGAGAAGTTAAGCAACTTGCTTGTAGCTACCTGATTAGAAAACTGTAAGAACCAGGATTGGATTCAGCCCAGTGCTATCAGTGTTCATGCTCTAACCACTGCATAGCCTGTTCTAGTTGCCACTGTTAGCTAAGCCTGAAAACATAAAGCTTATACTTTTCCGTGAAATATGGATCTGTCCCTTCCTGCTTACATCTCCTTCTACTATGTTCTTCTCATAACTGCTTAATTCTTTTCACACTCATGATGAAAAGTAAGTGTCATCTCTAATGCTGCATCCTATCAATTATCAGTGTCTTTTTACAGTATAGTATTGACAAGGATCCCAAGGCTACAGGAAATACTGCCAGGATTGATTTGCAATGTCTGCCACGGGCACGAGAGAGGACACTGGTGGTCAAGTGCACCAGGTGACGTGCCTGGCAGTCCTCGAAGGTGGTTCAAAGAAGTGTATGTGTGTGGCAGGCGGAGAGCCACTGCATTATAAGCTCTGTAAGTCACTAACAGGAAATGGAAACTGTTTTAACTCCAAACGTCTTAAAAGTGACGAGGGAGAAATAATGAATCTCAGTGAGTGATAAGGCCTGACTCAATTCCATTGCGCCTGCCCTTGCCTAGCAGCAAGAGCATTCTCTTTTTCTCTGTCAGGTTCATTTACTTACCCAGCAAATATCAAGGCTCTTCCTCATACCAGACATTATTCTAAGCAATGAAAAGGAAGCAGATAATAAGATGGACAAAAATCTCTGCTCTCATGGAGTTTGTATTCTACCGGAGAGAAAAGCGATAAAGTAGTAAAGAAGCAAACTAAGGTTTCAGTGTTAAATGCTATGGACAAGGAGAGCCAATTTGGAGAACCAGTGTAATGAGGCAGGGTTGGGTGGGGTGGGGCAGACACTGGGTAGGAGACGGGCGAGAGCCGGGCTGTCTTGTTCACTCTGCAATGGGCCTGACCTGTTTGCACCTTCAGGCTCTCAGAGGCAGTCAGTTATACATAGACGTGAGCAGCTTTGCACTGTGGGACTTTGGTCCAAAGACCCACTTTAGCCTGTGCTCTCCGAGTTGCTGGCTAGAGCCACACTCTTGCCTATGTCCATCTCTGCCTGTTTTATTTCCTTACCTGGAGCATTTTTCCTTTGTAGCTTAATCAAACTTAGTACATGGTAGGAACTTAGTTCCAGAATGGAAGGGAGGATGGATAGATCAGTGTATCTGTGGCTTTCACATTTGCTCTCTGCTTGGCCTTCTGTAAGTTCACCTTCACATCTCCGAGCTAGTTTTTTCATCAGTAAGATAAAGAATAAAACACCCAATTAAAAGGATGGCTTTGAGGATTGAATGATATGAATTATGTAAAACTATTTGCAAAATACCTATCCTAAAGTTATCCCTCAATTAATGATAGTAACTAGAAATAAGTCTCAAACTGAGTAGTTAGTGGTTTGACTAGCAGTAATATACTGGGCTGGCAGTTAATCAAATATGGAGGAAGAGAGGATGGGTGTGTGGCTCTGCTTTCATGATGATGCTTGACTTGGAATGACTGCTCTGTTGGGCAGTTCTTTGGTTTCTTGTTTTCAGCTGTGGGCTACCGATCACCCCTTCTGTCTCTAACCTTGGCCATAAGTACATGGTTAAGACTTAAAGGTCTGTCATCTTAATTCACCACATCGCTGGCTTTGGGTAACATCCAGAGATGTATAAAATATGAGACTGACATCTACATAATTTACAATTATACTGTTTTTACTCCTTCCAGTCACCTTTTTCTCATCTACACATCAATAACTAGTCATGTATGTGGCATTTATTTCTGCATAAATATTATGAGCTTTTATAGAGCACTAATTGGGAGGGATAGAGTGAAAAGAGTTTATTTGGTACTTTACATCTAATTTCTTGACATAATCCTTGTTTCTTCCTGGTGGTTTAAATATTAAGGGCCAGCACCCAGGGCCTTGCCAAGCAAATTTAGATCAATGTGTGCAGTTTAAAAAGCGGGAACAGGGGCTGGGGATATAGCTCAGTGGAATAAGCGCCTGCCTAGCAGGCGCAGGGTCCTGAGTTCAATCCCCAGTGCCGCAAAAAAAAAAAAAAAAAAAAAAAAAAGCGGGAACAAAAGGTTTCTTACTGTGATAACTGATAATGCTGTATGTCAGAGAATAAACTATGCCTGGAGCCCCTGGGCAATCCTGGCCTTATACTTACTGATCTGTGATAGAAGTTTAGGTCTTTCCCCTAACCATATCTCATTCCCAACCTATCATCTTCCTGCCTGAAAGGCCAGGATGAGGCAGGACCTGATGTAGCTTCTAAGGTTGGTGACTAAACCCTGAACATCAAGGTGGAGGCCAAGTCCATTCTTACAGACTTCTGTATCCTTTCTGCTGCCAGGGCAGAAAATCAACAAAGACATCAAGGCCTAGAAAGCATGTAGAAGATGGATGGAAAGGCACATACATATATGCATATCTATCTATCTATCATCTATCTATGCACATATAAACACATATATATGTGCACATAAAAGTTATGCTGCAGCTAAAATTATGCCTTCAAAACAGTTAATACAGGGAGATTCTTATGACAGAATATTTTAAAAGGTACAATAAAAATGTATATATACAAACTTATGGGTGTGTGCATGAATAGTACCTAAATGATTAGAAAACAGGCTAGAAGGAAACACAAAAATAATTATCTCACAATGCTTGTGTTACAGACAAGTTTTATTTTCTCTATGGTATGCCTTTGTACTTTCCAATTTATATGATATTCTAATGTTATTTGGTAAACTATGGCTTATGGCAAAGCAGTAAGACAGGAGACAATCAGAATGAGGGATGGTGGTAGATATATAGGCAACTTGCAAGGGATAGGAATTCAATTCAAACTGGTGAGAAACAGAATATACTGGACCACTTAACTGAGAATCCAGGAATTTTAGGCTCAGACCTGGAAGGATCCCTGAAGATTCCTCTTCCTCCTTCTTGGCCCATACTGCTAGAGGCAGCAGAGTAAAATGGTAGAGACCAAGGACTCAAGAGCCAGATTGTGTGACTTTTAAGTTGTGCTTTATTACAACAGTTATCATAACTATAAAATTTATGATGACCAAATGGATTAATACATGTGAAGTACTTAGAATGGTTCTTGGTTGTATAAGCAACACTCAGTGTCATCTACCATCAGTACAAATACTATCACTTGTCTTTTCTGACTTCATTTTGCACGTAAGATCTCACCAAGTGACAAAATGGCTGCCAGCAGCCAACCTTTAAACTTAACGTCCACAATGAGGATTTCGCTTTGCATTCAAATGTCAATGGTGGGATACTCCAGTGCATCTCATTTGGTTCCGCACCCAAACTTGAACCAGTCGCTACGGAAGTGAGATACACAGATTGACCAGTTGGGGTCCTAGCTTAACATCTCTACCCAGATCTCATAGGATGAAAAAATTCTGTTGAACTACAAAGGAGACTGA
The DNA here is from genome assembly GCA_004027595.1 of Dinomys branickii. Taxonomy (NCBI): domain Eukaryota; kingdom Metazoa; phylum Chordata; class Mammalia; order Rodentia; family Dinomyidae; genus Dinomys; species Dinomys branickii. The sequence continues at coordinate 25,209 of PVLD010018723.1, read as the reverse complement.
ACAGAATTTTTTTTAAATGGGGGAGGGTTGTTACCAAAGAAAGATCTTTCTTAGCTTGAGAATTCTCAACTTCTTGCTGCCATACCAATGAGGCTGGATTATAACACGCACACTAGACTGGAATGGACAAGCAAGTGTAACAATGCCTAATCTACCTTGTACACATGGGGTAGATAGGCGCTTGGCACCCAGACTCCTAGAAAAGACTCTTATTTATCAGAATTAAGTGGTTATATTTTGGAGAAGGCAACAGAAATAAAAGGATGAGCTATAAATTGTGAACCATTTTAAGAGCTCCTCATTTTATCCCTAGCTCAAGAGCAGGAAGGACTTGGCAGCCAAGGTGTATGGAATTTTTTCCTCTGGCCTTTGGTGAATATGAATGTCTGGTTTTCTGTGTGGAGTTGTTTAGTCTTTGAAGCTAATGTAATAACTGTATCTAGGCATATATCATTTTATGGCTTTGATAATTATCCAATATTGCCTACCTTTTGGAAAGAGAAAAACCTCATCCTGATCCCAGATATACCACCAACTGGTGAACTTGGCCCCTCACTTGTCACGTGTGCAGTGGGACATGTAGGTTGTATGCAAATAGTTAGAGAGAGAAGTGAGGTCTGCAGTTTCTGCTGTGTCCTCACTGCCATTCACAATCCAAAGAACAGCATTTTGCCCTGAAAATGTTGCAGTTGCATGAGGATTGTTAAAGAAATGGCCATACCACCTCTGTCCCATCGGCGTGTATCACTTTCACTGTAAGAAATGTATCCTTTTCATTATCCACAGAGCCATCAAAAAGCATTTTTGTTACCTTTGAAAGCCATGTTCACTCAAGATGTTCTTATTCTTTTCTATGTGCCAGGTAAGTGGGAAATGGTTATACCTGTAAAGAGAACTTAGGTCCGGCCTCTCAGAGTTCACAGGCTGATAAGGAGACCAGAAACTGCTATAATTTGGACTTGGAATGTTCTCAAAGGTCCATGTGTGAAAGGGTTGGTCTCCAGTATGGTGCAGTTGGAGAAAGTAGAAGGAGGTGAGACCCACTGGGAAGTCCCCAGGTCGCTGGGGATGTGTCCTCCAACGGGTCCCAGCCCCTCCCACGTTCTGTTACTGGCTTCCTGTCTAAAAGGTGAGAAGCTTCCCTCCATCACTTTTCCACCCTGAGGTGTTGCCTCTCTAGGGGGCCAACAGAATGCAGCCAACTGATTATAGACTGGAACCTATAAAGCTGTGAGCCAAAGAACCATTTCCTCTTTACAAGTTGAGTATCTCAGGTCTGTGTGGTAGTGGGAAGCCAGTTAACACAGCAAACGAGCAGAGACCACAGAGAGGGCTGGATCGTATACAGACCAAGTGTGACCAGGCCCACGGAACCCTCTGCCTGACATTGAGACTCTTCAAACTTTCACTGATTCAGCATTCATCTGGGGAAGATGCTGAGCTCCGAGTGGAACAGGAAAGGGAAAGGAGTGTGATGATGGCATCAGCTAGTTTTGTGCCTTCAGAAATTTCTTTGAATTTCTGGTTTGGAGTCAGGGAGACTAATTAGGAAGCCACTACTGTCATGCAGATGAGTATTTTGTGTCTCAAACCAAAGGAAATGAACTAATATGAGAAGAAAAGGGAGATTAACTGGACAAGACTTAGGGGTGTGGGAAGAGGAGATAAGAAGTTGCCCGTTTTCATCATTGGTCAGGTGTTCGAATGGGCACCACTCAGTGGGATGGAAACACATGAGGAGGAGCAGGTTAGGAAGAGCAGAGTATGGAGGAGAGCTGAAGCTATGACAGCCATGGTACCTCATGTTCTTTTCCCAGAAGACTCTGGTGACAGCACTGCTCAAAAGAAGTTAACTGAAGCCGGACCATATCTGTTTGTCTATGAGAAAGTCTGAAGATAATGGTTGTGTAAGCAAAACGCACTCAGTCTGGCTTTAGGATCACCAAGCATTTCTTACTCTTCCCTTTCTTTTCTTTTTCTTAGTGTCTGTGCACTGAGCAACATCCCCAGCTTCTCTTTTTACTTTTCACTTTGAGGCAGGGTCTTGATAAACTGCCCAGGCAGGACTTGAACTTGTGATCTTCCTGCCTCAGTATCATAGGTTGGTGCTACCACGCCTGGCCAAAGCATTTCTTTAGGTGCATTTATAAGCTGGTGAGTCAGTAACAAGAGCCTCATAATGTGTTTGCAATATTTCCAAACCCAGGAAAAAGTCTGCACAGCGTTTTAGTGATCAACACGATCAGCTCAAATAACCAGTTTGTCATGGAGCAATTTATGTAAATTACACTAGCGAGACTGTTTTCTATCATCTGCATGGTTTAGTGGAAAGCATTTTCTTCTATTATTTAATCTCTGGGGCTTTAGGGAATTGTATTACAGTGATTTAATACAGCAGAAGCCATTTTATTTATAGGATTTATTAGAAAGCACATCTACTGGCTTTTTCCTTGGTGTAGAGGCCAACATAATGGGTGAAAAAAACAAGTCTGGACACGGACTCAACAATATAGCATTAAAATTTCTCATGTTCCTAAGGCTTCTAAAGAGTCACATGTTAATTTTTAGTTTCAACATTAAAAGGGAGCATAAAAGTATATTTTCAATCAGTGGATCCCAACTCTTATGGGGGTGTCATGTACCTTTGAGAACCTTATAGAAACTATGGAATTTATCCCACAAGCATTCACATGTGTGGGCATGCATGTTGTATATAGCACAGCAATGCTCATGGGTTTCTAGTGTCCATCTGTGAGCTCTAGTTCAGGGACACACACTACGATTTTCATGTCTTCTCATTCCCATTATTTTTCTTCATTTTAATGTTTGGCTATGAAGATAACAAGCAACAGCACTCCGTTTGGTGTGTACACAATCCATACTTCTTAGCACACAGCAGCCTAAATGATCAAAACATAACTTAGAACCCAGAAGGAAGCAACACATGAGGCTGCAGGAAGAGCACACACACAAGCCGATGCATTGGATGCAGAGTCACACTGATGCTTGATAGGAATCTATTATCTCCTGTCTTTAATAAAATTCTATGCTCAGCTACCTGCTTTCCTGGTAATGAGCAGAACAGAAGATGGCAGACGGGCTGCTGCAGACAGGTGCACTCATCACAGCATGAGCTCAGCTCACTGAGAACTTGACAGCAAAAAAGGGGAAAAGGTCCCCCAATGTATTTCTTGGGGATCTGCTCAAAGCCTGACACTGAACTAGGTACTGTGCATAGGAAGACAAATAATTTCACAGTGTGATTAAATGGTTGGAATTGGTGAAAAAGAAATAAATAATCACAGTGCAACACGGTAAATGCTCCAGTAAAGATCTCTGCAAATTGCTGTGTTGAGAACAAAGGAAGAATGATCAGGCTCGCCTTTCTAGCTGAGGAAGACTTTAGAGATAAGGGAACAACTGAACTGGATCATAAGGGATCAAAATTCACCAGATAGCCACAGTAATGGGTAAATTTCAGACCAAGTGTGTATATACAGGTGATTCTGGGCAGGTATGGATAGGCCCGTGTAGAAGGGTGGAGGTGGCTGGATAGGTTTATGAAAAGGCAGGTTTGAAGGAGAAGCTGTGGACAGGGAGATGGGGATGGGGATGAAGCCTAGCTAGTAAAATAGATTTGTGTCACTATAAAATTATTATTAAATGCTATGCCAAGGTATTTGGACTTTTCCTGATAGGCAGTGAGGAACCAATAGTGTGTTCTTACAGGGAAGGAACCTAAAGAAATCCGATTTGGTTTATGAAAGTTTACTCCATCAGGAGTTTAGTGGATGGACTGCAGCTGGTACTGCCTGGTCCAGCAGAGAAAGCAGTTAGGAAAGAAACCATGACAGTGGCCTGAGCCTGAAAGAAAGGTGCTGAGGACCTGAGTGAAGGAGTCTTGGTGATGACAAATAGAGAAAAGTATATATGTACGTATGTGTGAGAAAGAGAAAGAGACATGTTGTGTATAGGTGAGAACCTGGTATGCATATGTGTGCAGCTTGAAAAGATTTTAATGAAATAAAATCTTAAGGTGAGGAGGTGATGAAAAAGAAGAGGAAGGAAGGAAGCATTGAAAAATCACTAACTGCATGCACATCAGTCAGCTTTCTGTTAATGTAACGAATACCTGGGGTAATTAGTTTACAAAGGGAAAAGATTTTTTGGCTCACAGTTTTCAATGATTCAGTCCATGGTCTCTTGGCTCTAAGAGGTTTCTCTCCACGGCCAGTTGACCTCGCTTCTTTTAGGAATATGGTGAGGTGGTACCTCCCAGGTAGGACTGCATGGCGGTAGAGCGAGCTACTCACTTCATGGCAGCCAGGAAGCAAATGTGAAGAGGAAGAGCTGGGATCCCACAGTCTACTTTGAGGGCACCCTAAAGACCTAAAACCTCCTACTAAGTCTCACTTCCTAATAGCTCCATCTCGTCCCAATTGCTCTGAACCAGGGATGAATCCTTTAACACATTGGCCTTTGGGAGACATTCCAGATCCAAATGGTAGCAGTAAACACATTTATACCCTACCCCAACCTTACAAATTCAGATCATTGTCAGTTTAGAAGATACATACAGAGACATTTAGAAGATTGCAAGTCTGCCTTTGAAATAAGTAACAGGGAAAACTATCAAAAGCCCAACTTTGCATTTCTCATATCAGGAGGTAGGAGGCCTTCCATTTGATACCACTTTGAGGAGCATCATCTCAGAATAACTACATATGGTTAAGAATAATTCATAGCATTTCTATATGCATAAACCTTAATTAAGTCTCTGCAGCATTTTACTCTCAGTCTAATGCTTTGATAAATAGGAATGAGTAACAGGCCAAACCGAGGCTAAGCAGGCTGGAGAAAGTCATTAACAGTGGCTCCTGTTTCCTTTCTCTTTACCTCCTGCTCTAGGTGAGCTCATGCAGTCCTCTTGCTTAAATACCATCTCAATGCCGATGATTCACAAATTTTTATCTTCAGTCTGGGCCTCTCATCTGCACTTTGGGTCATATGTCCAACTGTCTCCCTGTCATTTCCACTTGGAATCTAACAGGAATCTCAATTTTAAAGAGGACAAAAAGTACAGAACTTTGAAAGCATCCACGCAACCTTCTCTTCCCCCAGTCCCAGTCTCTCCAACTACAGCAAAAGTCACAAGCATTTGTCCGGTCACCAGCCAAAAGTCTGGGAGGGATCATCCATGACCCCTGTCCTTTTCTAACCACCCCACCAATGTTTAATCAGTTTCTAAATCCTATCAACTGTAGCTCTCGAATCTGCCTAGAAGTCTTCACCTCTACTAAAATGAACTTGATCCAAGCCACCACCATCTGAGTGGGCTGTTTGTCCTCCAAACCACTTTCACCACAATGGCCAGAGTGTGCTTTAAAATTATACCATGTCATGTTCCTGCTTAAAAGCTTTCCAGTGTACTCAGAATCATATCCAAATTGTTTCCCTAGTTACAAAGTTCTGGGTTAGGTAGCCTTTCTCCTCTACTAACTCATACAAGCCCTGTGTCCTTCCACCATTCCTTTCCATTCATGTGACCCTTCCTCTGAGTTCTTACACAAACCAACTTGTCCCAATCTGACCCCTCCTACCCCTGCAAACTGTAGAACTGCTCACACAGGTAATTCTCTTCCTCCAGAGAAGACTTCATCTTAGCTAGACTGAATCTTCCCCGTACTATCTGCCTAACTACCTAAGCCAGAGTCAGAATACTCTTTCTATAAAAGTCACATAGTTAGTTTTTTAGGCTATGCAGACCAGGAGGTTCCCATCACAACTACTACAATTGTGCCATTGCAGCCATCAAAGGTATGCAAATGAATAGTTGTGGTCATGTTCCAATAAAACTTTATTTACAAAAATAGGCAACTGGCTAGATTGGGCCCCTCAGTTCTGCTTTCTTATCTCTGATCTGAGCCAAAGTATGACTTCTCTGGTACTCCTTTCCTGCTCATGTCTTGCACCGATAGAGCCACAAGGACAGGAGGGAACTTGAACCCCTAAGAATAACTAGTGCCTGGTACAGTGTTTGCTGCACTGTGAGGCCTTAGTAAATATTTGTTGGATACAGAAAACAAAGAAAGAAGGAAGACATGAAGGAAGGGAGGATTTTTTCAAGCCAGGACACTTTGTACAATGTATGAGCCATAACTGGCTCATACTTCTGAGCTCAATCTCTCTGTTGGGAGAGTTCCAGAGTGAGTCAGTTCTCCACTTACCCTTTGCTCATTCTTTCATTCCTGCAGTGATACACTGGTTACTGAGTGACTCCTTTGTAATGGGTGCTGTCCCAGGGAACCTGACCGCACTAGGCACTTGAGACCACCTGGCCCTGCAGGCTACTGGCAGTTCCCAGGCTGCTGTTCTTGGAAACCTTCTTCCCACTCCCATGCCCACCCAAGGTCAGGGGAAGATTCAAGTTTGCGAAATGAAATCAAGAGGCACAAAACAATTAGCAAGAAAGCCAGTGGAGGCTCCTCTCAGCCTGCAGGGAGCCCTGCCTCTCCTTCCAGTCATTTCTGTGAAATGACCCTCAGCATGATTCCTCAATGCTTTTCCGTTTGGCAAATGAAAAGTAAGTAATCGGGCAGCCATCAAGTTTAGCAGCGGTGTTCCTTTTAAGGAGTCACCACCCCGAAGAAGAAAGCCCCTCCCCCAGGCCCGCCCCTCCTGCAGACCACGGGAACACCGGCAAAGAAGCTGAGAGCTGGGCAGTCATTAAAGATCATCGAGTAAAGAGCTCTTCGCTAGGCAGGATTATGTTTAATAGATAGCAAGACTGTTCCTGCTGGCTCCCGTTAAATTTCATCAAAACTGCTCCTAATTAAAATCTTCAATTTAATTATGCTCCTCTGCATTACAGATTTTGATCAGATTGTTTTAATTTGGTGCAAGGAGAGCTGTTGGTTTCACATGAGAAGTGAATGCACCCTGGGGCTATTCTTGGTGTCCCGGAACCTCTGGACCCTCGTGTACAATCCGGATTGCCCTTGTGGCTAGTTGACTTGCCTGTAGTTCAGGAAATTGGTGGTTGGTGCTCTTTACACATCTGCAGGAGCTGTCCTGGAGCCACAGGGAAGCTGACAGCTGTGTTTTCCCACTGGCCTCCCCCCTTCCATCCTCCTGTTCCTCTTCTGATTTTGAAACGCCCCCATCTTGGGAAAAATCACACCCAATCTGTCAGTAAAATATGCTGCAGATCGAAGTTCTTGCAAACTGTTTCACTCCAAAGAGAAATCTCAGCCTGTCAGTAACCCTGCTGAGAACTTTCCAAAGCTCTTGGTTCACAGAGCCCCAAGACAACGTGCTCTCTGATCACGCAGCCCCAAGCATTCTCCTTCCCTCTCCTTCCTTCCACCTCTGGACACTGGTCACTGATCACATTTTTTGACTCTTCCTGGAGCCCTGTACCTCATCCTACACAGTCCCAAGACCTGACAGATGCCCAGGCTGAGTGGCACCCTATTGGTAACCAGATGTTTCCCCATGGTGCCACTCTCACCCCAAATTCCCTGGCTGGTGTTCCATCCTTTCCAAGAATACCCTGTTCATCTGCCACCAGTCTTCTCCTTGCAAATCTAAATGGGGAGCTCCCTATACCTTGCAGGCATGGCCAGGTTCTTTTGTCCTTATGAAACCATAGGCTGAATGCTGCCTGCCATGCTACTGAGACAGTTTCACCCAAAGCTAATTTAAAATCCTATTTGTATACAGTGGCATAGAATGGAAAATCTATATCTTCAAGACAGAACAGGAGACTTCAGACTTGAGCAGAGTTAAGTTAAGGGCTGCAACCCCAGGCCCTCTGGGTCTTGGGTAAACAGGTCTAAGCAGCCTGGAAGTGTGTTACCCATCTGGTGAAATATTTGCTCTTCTGATCTTATTTAACGTCTGTCCGTGTCTTCTACGGAGAATCCTTAAATCCACTTCTGCGTCTGCTTTCTCTTCAGTCTCCGCTTCCAAATTACCGGCTCTTGACCGGTCACGTTCATTTGCTCAGTGTGCCATAGGTAGCCTTGAAATTCGCCACTCAACAACTCCAAGCCCAAAGGTTCCCACCAGTGCCATGTGACCTGGGCTCACATGGCATTTCCCAGCTTCTCTTCACAGCACTTCCACTTTCTCAGGCTCTGGGTTTGGGGATAGAAGACATCCTCAGCATCAGCCATCAGGAAAGAAATAAAGCAAACAAATAAGTGGTTGCTTTTAATGCTTCAAAACTATCACACAGCAAGCCTTCACTTGTTCTCTACTGGTAAGTTGATTGGATCTTAGTACTCCATGATCATTTAGAATTAGATGTTTCACCCCAACTTTATAATCAATCCTTTATGCAAGAAGACCACTGTAGACCTTGCTAGAAAATAGTGTAAACTTGGCAAACATTAGATGATAATAGAATTAGTAGTAGATAAAGTATACCCTCACATGGAAGAGATATGTCTGTAAGCTGTATAATTAACTGCCATGTAGGTGAGAACAGAAGATTGGAGGTGATCAGAAAAGAGGTCCCCCTTTGCACGGAGACATAACCCAGGGAGATTTAGCGTACTGCCCAAGACTTGTGAGCAGAATGACCACCTTCCCAGAGCTTGTAACTGATCCTTTTTTGGCAAGATGACAGTGACCTGACAGAAGCAACCAATGTAGACAGGATGGAGAGAGATCCCGGAGCAAGGGCTGTTGTGGAAAGAGGCCAGAAGGGACTGAAATAAATACACAAAAGGCATCACAGAGCCGGCACTCAAGCATTGACACAGTGAATTAATTATAGTAATATAACAGCTAAAGCATTTATTATGAGCTGGCTCTGTGCTGAGCAGCATGCTAAATGCCGTACATGCATCACCAGGTTAATCCTTGCAACAGTCTTGACAGACCTTTTATTGTTCCAATTTTATAGGTAGGGAGCCGAGCCTCAAAAAAGTTAAGTAATTTGTGCGAGGTGACTCAGCTGGTAAGTGGTGTCGCTGGGGTCTGACTCCAAAGCCTGGGTATTTTAGCGTGGCATTATTCTTCCTCTTACTTTAAAAGCTGATGTTATTACTGAAGTTCTTTTCCCTCCTCTCTGAGAATGTTCTAGCCCTGCACTGTGTACTCATGGAGGGTAGAAGCAAAGTCTCCGTTCTATCAATTTCCCTTAATGCCCCTCCCCTGGTGCTTTCTGTGTGGTGAATACTTAGTGACTGCTACTGGTTATTAATGGAAGTATTTGTTAATGAGTCAGTGCTGGGGAAATCAGGCTCTGTACCAGGCTGAGAGCTTTTTGGAGAGAACCACTCAGTGGTTATCTAGTGAAGCCAGTGCACTGTCAACAGGCTGAATGTAACATCTCTTCTTGCCTACAGCTCCATGTTGGGGTGCTTTGGACCTCTCTTTTCTCCTTCCCTCTTTTTATGGTTTATTGCCTCCTATCCTTGAGACCTCCTGAAAGGCTCTCTTAATTTCTCCAAATTTGGATTAGAGCTCATCACAGAATCTTATACTTCCCCCACCATGGCAATTATTCCAGCATATTTCAAAAGTCTACTGATTCTCTAGCCTTCTCCAAAGTGATCATGGCTCATTGAGAACTAGTTTGCCTCCAACAAAGGTCTACATACATGGCATAAGTTTGAAACACATAGATTCGTTGTACATATAATTGTTGAGTGACTGAAACAAATACAGTGAAAGCCCTGTCATCCAGCCCCAAATCAACATCAGGATTCCCAAAGATTTCAAGGAGCAATGGAAGGCAGTGAGTGCCAATTCCCAGTTCACAGTTTTGCCTAAGCCCAGTTTGGTGTTATCTTAGGATATAATAAGGAGAAAGAGTGATGGGGAGAAGCTGAAATGGGTAACTGAGGCTAATGATGTCATCTAACGTTACCTCATCTAACAGTTACTTCATTTCAGTTACCCTGTGACTTGACAAGCTCTGGGTCCTCTCAGACTTTAGGGGAGGAGATGCTGAGCCACTCTATCTGCCTTCTGGGATTGTTGTAAAGATTCATTGAGGTGCAACAGAGCACAGTGCTTGGCACACAGTACACAGCTAGTGTCAGGTTCTGTTATTATCGTATTAGTATCCGGTGGTATTAAGTGTAACATCATCCATTTCTACCCAGAGCAAAGCTCCAGAGCACTTTAGCATCAATGGTACTTTATTATACAATTAATATATACAAGCAATATTGCAAACAGTATGCAAATGACTTAAATGTACCAAGTGGTCAGGGCTTGAAAGCCAATTTATATTCTGACTGGCCAACTCCAGCAGAGTCTAGCTGACCACAAACCTGGCATTAAGCATCCAGGCTTCAGCAGAACCCAGAAAAGCTCAGGATTCTGGTTCAGCAACATTTCTCACTGATCAGCCTCCTGCAAATTCAGCACAAATGGTTAAATATTAAAACAAATTATACAAAAACTTGTAGTTTAGATGTCAGTGAGATGCTTTCAAATTTTCCTTGGCCATAATTTTTCTATGACAAGAGGATAGGGAGTAAATTTCCCTCTAATTTTTTAAGTCATGGGCGGCAATGTGAAGAACAAACAGTGCATGCTATACATTGAAGAACGAAGTCTAAAGTTGTGATCAAATGAATTAACAACAAAATCACTCTGACATATTTAATAACAAAACTTATTGTACTGTATGGTAACTAGACAAAATGAGAAGTTCACATAATGGCTGTAATTATTTATTCATATTACTTTCATATTGTCAAACCAAACATTTATGGATTTTTCTCTTTTTATTTCTTTAGTTCTGCATTTATAAAAAGCCTCTGTGTCAGCTCTTTTCTCTTCTGCCTCTTATAACTTAGATGAACCCTCTTTACACAAAGGCACCATTAGACACAAGCACACTCACGCAGGTTAGAAGACGGAGATCTGGGATTATGTCCCCATAAGTGGGTTCTTAAAGTTATTGACACTGTTTTGGTTTTAGCTCCAGAGCCTCAAGAGCAGTGGTTCCCAGCCAATGATGTCTTAGCCTTTTCCTGAACTTCTCATTCTCTGCAAAGGGACAGGTTCTGGGTAAGAAGATTCATTTAGACTCTTTTCCACAGCAGAATCAGTGACCTCATTTGCTGCTGTAACAAGTAGATCCCCAACTATGTAATGCTGAAGCATAATAGAAGTGTATTTTTGCTCATGTACGAATCGTAGGCACATGTTCTTCCTTGATGTGAGACTCTCCCCTGCTTAATGACTGCATGACTGAGGGCTCCTCCTGTCTCACGGCTCCGTTCTTCCTTAGATACTTGTTTTTACCGTCTTCACTGAGCTGGTAGAAGAAGGGAGCAAGGCTGAGCTCTCCCAACTTCTTAAAAATCATGGCCTGTAACTTGCATGCATTACTGTAATTAGAACTTGGCCACATTGTCCTATCAAGGGAGGCCCAGAAGTGAAGAGAAGAAGTGTGTCCAGGAAGACAAAGAGACAGGTTCTGCTGCACAACTCATAATCTCTGCCCTTTGAAAAATCAGTGTGAAAATGGGAAGTAGAGATGGCAAACCAGGTTTAGATATGGAGCAGGCAGAAATGAGATACGATATCAGGGAAAACAAAATATAAAGCTATAAATGTAATCTCTGGGACAACTGGGGAAATGTCAATAGGGTCTGTATTATGGTATTATATTAATATTGCATTTCCCAAGTGTGGTAATTATGTTCTCATGACTTTAGATGACACTTGAAGGCATGATCAGGGGTAAAGTGCTATGATGGCTTCAACTATTCCCAACCATTCTTCCATGTGCACATAGACCCACACATGCAAGCACGCTAAAATATTGATGGCTTGTGAGTCCCAGTGGAGTGTCTGTAAGGAGCAAAGGCCCCCGGAGATGATGCAGTATGATGTGGAATCAGGAGGAGCTCTGAGCTTAGCAAAACATCAAAGGTTCAATACCCAGGGCAGTGGATGAGTCCAAAGGGAGGTGCAAATCCTGGTGGAACTTGTATAGCACGACACTTGACTTCATCCCTCGGGCCCAAGGGAGCCATTTAAGGGCAGGGCAAAGACATGGTCTGATGGGTATTTTATGGTAGAATTTTTTTAGAATGAATCTGAGGGGACACAAGTCCAAAGGAAAGTTAAATAATATCATTCACTCTGCAATTATTTGTACTTTCAGGAGCCAGGGTTGCCCTAGAGACTGTAAACATGCAGCACCAGGGGAAGCTACCAGGGTATCAGAGAGTACAGTCAAGCTTCACTAGAGCCTCCCTAGAGGCTGAGGGCTCATGAATAGAAATATATATCAAATAACAGTAAAAGTGACATAAAGTTGCAGCTGGGATGAGTTAGGAAGGAGACATTCAGTGTTCTCTAGTTCCCATGATGGCTGTGCCTGATTTTTGATTGAGGAAGGTGGCATCTCTGGGAAAATGGTGTTTGATCTAAGAATCACAGGATGAGAAGAAGTGATTCAAGGAAGACTGAACTGAAGGGAGAGTGAACAGCGTGGATAAGCGCTCTTTGTTCAGGAGGAATCTGTGGGTTTTCGTAATAGAGAGGCCTGCATAGCTGGAAGCAGTGACTGAGTACACATGCTGAGATCGGAATAGGATCCAGACCGTGGGAACCTTTGTAAGCCATGCTAATGGATTTGGGCCTTTATCCTGCATGTGCTGGGAAGCTGCAGAGGGCATAGCTGATGGGTATGTGAGGGTTGAGGAGTAGTGAACAACATAAACCCTATAGCTGCACAGCAGAGAATGGATTACAGTACAAGCTTCAGATTACCACAGCCATCCCAAGAGAGATGGCGAGGGACGGAAAGAGGAGATGGAGTCAAGAAGTCTTCCTATATATAATAGGTAGAATTTGGTACCTTATTTAAAATGTCAAGGTCATGAGGTGAAGTTAACAAGAAGCAGCCAGATAATGGTATGATCAAGTGACAGAGAACTTGCCAAGCAAAGAGGAAACACCCATAAAAACACAGTGAGTTTGGGTTGAGACAGGTTAAGTTTGGAGAGCCAGGAGGAACTGTCTAGCAGAAAGTTAAATGAATCTGAACCTTAAGAGGCAAACTAGACTTAGACTGAGCCCTGTGAGTACTTAACATTTAGATTTAGATTCGAGGCAGTATCAATGGTTTAATTAAAGTACACTGTCATTTAAGGAGGGGGCAGGCAAATTGGAGCTCAAAGACACAGGAAAGCATGAGGGAGAGAGAGAGACAGAGACAGAAACAGAGACAGAGACAGAGAAGAATAAACAGGAAGAAGATGGAGATCATGGGGTAACAAGAAGCCAAGGAGTTTGAATTTTTAAATTTCACATGTAAGTGAAATCATGTGGTACTGTATTTTTCATTCTGTTCTTGGCTTATTTTGCTTAACATAATGTCTTCAATATCTATCTATGTTGTCACAAATGACAGAATGTCCTGGTTTTTAAAGGCTAAATAGTGTTCTGTGGTATATCAAACATATTCCATTATATATTAAACATATATTTTAGTCTCTTCATCCATTGCTGGACACTTCAGTTGTTTCCTGGCTACTGTGAACGCTGCTGCAATATGGAAGCACAGATGTCTTCTCAACATACTGATTTTAATTCCTTTGGCCATGCACTCAAAAGTGGAATTTCTGCCTCACACAGTCTTTCTAGCTTTTGGTGTTTAGCAGAATCTCCATACCTTTTTTTCCCAAAATAACTGTATTAATTTACAATATCACCAGCAGTGTGCAAGGGTTCTCTTCTTTACATCCTTCCTAATAGATGTGATCTTTCATTTTGTTTGCAGTGCTGGGAATTGAACCTGTTTTTGGTAGTGCTCTACGACTGAGCCACTTCCCTAGCCATTTCAATTTTTAAAATTTTTGTTATAAGGTCTAGCTAAGTTGCACAGACTGGCCTCTAGCTTGTGATATCCCTGCCTCAGCCTTTTGAGTAGCTAGGATTGCAGGCATGCACCAGCATGGCCAGCTCTCTCTCTCTCATCTTTTGATACTAGCCAATGTAAGAGGTGTGAGGTAATACCTCACCATGTTTTAATTTGCATTTCTCTGAAGATTCATCATGTTGAACAGTTTTTCATGTATATGCTGGCCAGTTGTATGTCTTCTTTTGAGAAATACCTAATCAGGTATTTTGAGCTTAATTTTTTAATAGGGGTATATTATTTTGTTAATGAATGATCTGAGTTCTTTGGACACTAGTCCCTTATCCATTGTGTACCATAACGGTTACCAGAGTGTTATGGTTGATACACTGTGCCCACTTTAGGAGTGCAGAGCCTTGGCTGAGTGACTCAGAAGTTCTACATATTGGGGTAAAAAAGACATGCCCTTACTACTCTGGGATGTTGTTCATTGTGTCAATTTAAAAAATTTAAAAGGTTAAATATGTGGCCAGGGTCCTCACTTTGTATTCATCCTAAGCCTGTGCAAAAAAAAAGACATAGAGATGGTGTGGGTACTCCCTGCCCCAGGGTAAATAAGTTGCATGCAGTAAAAAAAGTTAAAAAAAAAGAAAAAAAAGACCGCTGGTTCTTCCAGAGGCACTCCAGTCTTCACCTTCAGCTTGGTCCTCTCCTGGCTTCCGGTGCAGACTGTTTGGCTTCCGCCTGGGACTCTTCAGCCTTCTAATATAGACTCTTCGGTCTTCATTATAGGTTCTTCAACATTCCATCATAAACCCATCAGCCTCCTAATACAGACTTACACAAACACAAAATAACCTCCAGGCCTTAAACTGGGCTCTTCAATCTCCAGTGTGCAGACACCCTCTGCACGCTTCCTCATCCAACTCTGTGGCCAACCACTGTAAGCAAACTTGTAATTTCTTGTACATTCATAGATCTTATGTTACATCTGTTTCTCTAGTAAACCCAGACTGATGCAGAGAGGCTGGGAAGGGGAAGTGGTCAAGTTGATCAGTAGGTACAATGTTTCAGTTCAACAAGAGGAGCAGCTTCTCGTGACCTATCACACAGCATGGTGACTACAGTTAATAATTAAGTATCATTGTGTATTTCAGTATAGCTTTCTTCTACTTATTTTCCCTTGCCCGTCCCTCATCCTTCACCCTTGGTCTCTTGTATCCCTGCCCATTTGCAAGAGATCCATCCCCTTGTCTACTTCTACCCATCTTCCATGGGTCTCTTTGTTTGTCTTTGCTTTATTCAATTGCGAGATACCATACATTACTTAGCCTATGTGTCCAGTTAATTTCTCTCAACATTATTTTTTCCAGGTGCATCCATTTCCCTGCAATGTCTAAAGTTTGTTCTTTTTATAGCTGAGTAGTATTCCATTATATATAGATACTACATTTTCTTTATCCACTCATCTGTTGATGGGTATGACAATCTGCCTCCAGAATTTAGCTATTATGAATTGTGCTGCTATAAATATTGGTATACATGCATTTCTCTAGTATGATGCCTTATGCTCTTTGGGGAAGATTCTTAGAAGAGCTGGGTCATAGGGAATTTCTAATTTTAGTTCTTCGAGAACTGCCCATACTTATTTCCATAATGGTTGTACTAGTTGACACTCTCACCAACAATTTAGAAGCCTTCCTTTTTCACCACAGCCTCACCAGCACTTTTTATTTTTAAATTCTACTTCAGTTTTGCTTAGTTCCTGGGTTCTCTCTCTTTTAGCTGCTTGACTTAGATGTTTCCCTGGCTCAAATTCTGGTCATCTTCCAATCCTCCTGGACACTATTAAATACTTTTTATATTTATCTTCTTAACCTATAGTTCACATTGTTTTTCCTTGCAAATTAAAAAAAGTTTTTATAAGCCATCTTTCAAATGGAGCAAAACAATCCTTTATGTTGGGCAAAGACATGCTTCCATCATCAAAACACAGCTCTCATGGGATGAGGACTGTGATCTTATGAGTTCAATTTCACACCAAACATAAAGAAAAGAAAACACTCTGGGCTCTCTGGGCCAGGCTCCCCACACACGGAGGCTGCCAAACCCCTAGAAAGTGAATTGGAGACATTAGGAGATCTATAATTGCTATCTTAGATCAGAACCAAGGTAGAAACTCTCTGGAACCAAGTAATAAAATAATGAAAATCCAAGGGACCTTTCATATGCAGAAGTGAAAACTCTATTGCATTGTTTTTGAAAGTAAAGGAAGGAAGGTGCTATAGCTGGGCTCTTCAATGCCCCTCGAATGCTCATGTGTTGAAGGCTTGGTCCCCACTCTGACCCTATTGAGGTAGCAGGGCCTTTAGGTGGTGGAGTTTAGTGTAAAGGAGTTAGGTTATTGGTACATGTGTTGGTTACTTTTCTCTCATTGCTGAGACAAAATACCTGATGCCCCAAATTAAGGAAAGACAGGTTTATTTAGCTCATTTTGTGGAGGTTTCAGTCCATACTCAGCTGGCTCCAAGGCAGAGTTGCACTTGGCAGAGGGCAACAGCTCATGGCGGAGGAAGATAGCAAAAGAACAATAGCAAAAGGGAGGAGCAGCAGCAAACAGCCTCTTTCCCTCCCTAGCATTGTATGTAAACTATCTGCCCCGGGGTGGGTGTAACACTCACATCCATAATCCCAACATTGGACTATGAATCAATTATAAACTCTAGAATCCCGCCCCATGACTGCGTGAAGCTTTGAGGGAACATCCAGACAAACCATAACAGTAAATGTCCTTGAAGGAGATATCGGGACCCCAGCCTTTCTTTCTCTCAGCCATCATAAGATAAACAGTTCTGCTCTACCATGTGCACCTGCCTGATGTTCTGTCTCTCCACTGACGCCAAAGCAAAGTCCAGGCATCACTCATTTGGAATCAGGGAGCCAGGGACAAAGACCCGCTAGCCTGGCTTATGATACTACAAAGGCTGGGATGAGGGCCATTGTTGTGAAGTATCTTCCTCACTGGCCTGGTGCAGATTACTGTCATTTCCCTATTGGAATTATCTAGGAATACTTGATAAAAATCATAAAACATCTGCTTAAAGACAAAAGCTGAGTGTTGAGAGTGCCAGAACATGTATCAGACACGTTCCTGTGAATTGTACCAGGGGAAAAGTAGTTTGGTTTCTGTTTTTTTTTTTTTTTTTTTTTTTTGGTACTGGGAATTGAACTTAGGACCTTGTGCGTGCCAGGCAGGCAGAGTGCCACTGAGCTATCTCCCCAGGCCCTAGTCTGAAGACTGGCAGTAAGGGAATGAATTTTCTGATGGAGGTGAGCAGTGGTTAAGCCTTCAGAGGTGTGCAGTTGGACTGGCAGGGGAGTTTGTGGATAAAAAGAGCAAACTGGATGAGGGAGAATGACTGGTGGGTAGGAAGAGAATCAGGTACCAACATGCTTTGTTCAGGACAAACGAGTAGCAAAGAGGCTTCTGAGGTCACATTCAGCCCTTAGGCCCTAACCTCTGTTACTACCATGTCCAATGATGTCTCTATTTTGACTATGTTAAGAAGGTTCTCTGACATCATTACAATGGCAGTTCCCACCCACTCCTGCAGAGATGGTGATTTAGGAAGAAGCTCCAGTGTATTCCTGTGGCACATATGTAGCTGGTAGTTCTGGAAACCATACTCTGCCTTCTTGCTTATGCTCACCATGTTTGGAACTATCCTTTTCAATATAACAGACTTAGGGTAGTTCCTTAGATGAGAGTACTTGGGTTTGGAGCTTCCAAATGTGAATAGGCCACCATTAAACTGCAGAAAATACTACCTCTTAATAAAAATGCTGTGTCTTCTAATATGTAATGTTTTAAGAAGCTATTTCTCTTTGGATCCTCATGACCTGGTGAAGTAAGGAAGCCATGAAACATAGTTTCATTCTGTAAATGAAGGATGGAACCTTCCATTGACATTTGCCTGGGGTCATATTGCTAATAAATGACAGGGTGTCTTAGTTACTCTTTCATTGCTGAGACAAAATTCCTGACACCCACAAGTTAAAGGAAAGGTTTATTTCTGCTCTCCAGTTTGTAGAGGTTTCAATCCATAGTCAACTGGCTCCAGGCAGGGTGGCAGAGAAGGAGGTATGGCAGAGGAGAAATATTCCATGGCAGAGCAGGCAGGAGGCAGCAAAGCAACAGCACGCAGCAAAAGCAGCAGCAAGCCTGTCTCCCCCCACTTTCTTTGTATTCTATTCAAGCTATAAACTTAATGATTGGTCCTACCCAAACCCAAGGTGAGGCTTCCATTATCCATAGCCAGAACTATGCTAAACCCAATTTGTTAAAACACACCCTTAGTTTTAGTATCACACACCCTAGACCTAGCCACCTCTGGAAAAACCCCACCTACAAATGCATGAGCCCTTGGGAAGCTATCTAGATGCAATGGGACATTCCAACCACTCATTTGTAATCTTTTTCTTCATTTCCTGCTTTTTGTCCCATTTAACAGAACCCTTGTGGTTGGCAGATAGAAGACTAAATTGGCCATTAGAAGACTTGGATTGCAATTGGCCTCAGTGACTTTTTTTGTGGCACTGGGAACTGAACTCAGGGCCTTCACATTGAACTACATCCCCAGCCTGCCCCCACTTCCCCACATTTTGAAAAAAATTGAGACAGGATCTGGTTAAATTGCAAAATTATTCACGCTGAGCTTGAACTTGCGATCCTTCTGCATCAGCCTCAAAGAGTGCTGGTATTACAGGCCTGTGCCACCATCTCCAGCTTGAGCTCATGACTTTTAAACTTCAAATACTGCATTTTAATGCAGTAGTTATGGGTTAGAATTACCTAGATTCTTATCACAATGCAGATTCCCTGGCAAGAGCCTAAAAGTGTTGAACTTTAGAACTTCTGAGGATGGGACCTGAGAAGCTACAGTTTTATGAAACATTCTGCAAATGATTCTGATATTCAGAGGTTTGGGGACCAGTGCAAGAAACTAAGCAAAGCAACCATGGGGACCGCCTAGTTCAAGGTGAACTCTCAACTATTCTTGGACTAGTTACCCAGGAAGTGGAATAGTCAGCCTTTGGATTCTGCCTTTGCTCCCATCCCTATTCCCAATTCTACATTTTTTTTTTCCTTTGGTTCATTAGCAACATCTCTTAAGGGAAGAGAAACAAATACAATTTAAGTTAGCCTTTCACTTTGAAAGTGCCTCTGATGACTTTATATAAAGGAGATTGAAATTCTCTTCCCCACTACCCATGAGTTGGGGTAGGGTCAGTCTATCATAAACCTCGGAGTGTAAGGGTGTGGGTTTGAAGACTGATTTTTAAAAATTCTGACTTGAAAAAACTGCAGTAAATGCTTCAAAGACACACACCTGGCATGACTGTTCATTCTGTGAGTGTTCTGCATAGAAAAAAACAACCCGTTCTCAAAATAGAATCCAGAGATACAAAGGAATCAGCGATAGCCTCACATATTTGTACACAATGCAGTGTGGCTTCTGGTATTTTTATTACCAATCAGAAGAAGCTTGTCACAGTCGGCCATCTGCTTGAGTCACTGCCCGGCTGCAGTGGCCCTGGATTCAGAGAAGAAACACAGCAATCAAAGCCTCGGCTCAGGGAAGAGTCACAGAGCAGTGAGCTGACTGCGACCTGTGAATGACATCCCTCAGCATACTGAAGGACCCAGTCATATTCTACGTCAAGAAATCTCATCTACACACTTGGTTCCTTAAAGAAAACAAGTGACTATGACATCAGGTGGGAGCGATTATATTTGTTCTCCTGGAGATGTTCAATGTTTCAGAGTAGCCCCTGCAGTCCCATTAAATACACAGACTTCCTGCACCATGCCCCCGGCCCCCTGTTGGCTTTCCACATTCTAAGACAGGCTTCTGAAAGGAAAAATAAATGTATGTGAGCTACCCTGGGCTTTGTCCCCAGAGTCAAAGAAATCTTGATGCTGATTATTGACCTTGCATCCAAGAAATCTTATGTTTTTCTTGTTCTTTTTAAAAATCAATGTACAAAATTTTTTCGTGCAGCCAGAAATTTTTCTCCGAGGTTATTGCTTGACTCCCAAGCTTATAAAATATTTTAAACTCTTTATTCCACTTAATACCAAACTCAGAGGTTTAAAAGCAGAATGTTTTCAAAGGTCTTTGCTTTCTGCTCCTTAAATGTGTGATGTTACAGGCTCATTCCCTGTCATGCTGCATCAGTAAAAATCGATAGCCCAAAATAAAGGATGTAACGCAACAGCATTTTAAACAAATTATAATTCATCAGCACCAAGAGCTAGGGATCACCAAGGAAGACAGACTAGGGAAAATTATTCTGAGATCTGGAAACAATAGTCATTAGGCCAAGAAAGGGGAGATAAAGTAGTGAATGTGTCTACAATGGGTAAAGAAAAAGAACTCAAACAATTGATGTTGACAAGAGTATCATCAGGCTCTTGCAAATACAGAATCTGCCATGCAAGAGAACAGCTATGATGTCTGAGGGTCTTAATCCATCCTGCAAATGTTATTTGGCTTTCACGCTGGGTAAGTCATGGACAAAATAGGTAAGGACATGTTGCAGTTATTTCTCTAGAAAACTATCCTAGATGTGTGTGGCGGGGGAGGTCAAGGAACAAGCAGAGGGTAGACCCGTTTCAGGGAAAAGGCCAGCCTTGCACTAGACAATGCACCACTGACAGAATGTGTTCGCAAGCCAAACTTGGCACCAGGCATAGAAACTGAACTTGAAGATAGCTGGATTTGTACCAGCAGCTGTGGCTGTGGTTTCCTGTGTGTCCTCAAGCGGCCACAACCAGAGGTGAACAGGAGCTCTCCCCTTTTGTGTGGCCAGATCCCTGAAACTGCTGTATACCCAGAGTCTTCTATTTATTTTTCTTTGGAGAAAAACAATTCCAAAGTCTATTCCAACTCCAGAGCCAGATTTTAATCTTTTTTATTACTATTATTTCTTTGTGGTACTCCTCTGGAAGTAAAAGATTAGAAGTGCAAAATTTCAACTCTGCAATTTTAACTGTTTTTAAAGGAAGATAAAATAAATGTCAAGTCCAGCAAGGTCATGTGCCCCTTCAGCAAATAATTGTCTCCACGAGCCTCTTTTTATGTATTGAAACTGAAGTAGATTGTTAATGCCTTTCATTTAGAGGAGGACTTGCGGCTCTGCAACATTATATGGCTTAGAGTCCAAAGCCACCCCCTAGGCATTAGTCACCCTTTCTGGGTAATCATCCAAAAATAGGATGGCCTTTCCAGCCGTCCTTTGTAGAATGCTGAAAGTGGGGTGCTAGAGATGCCTCTATGTCCACTTCATTGATTCTCTGGCACTATTTCTTTTCTCCTCAAACTTTCATGTTTTAGGAGAAGGAAAAACTTTTTATTAAAGGTTAAGAAAATTGGACTGTTTTTCAACTTGTGTCTCAATCAGGACTCTGGTTTTGTATAGACAGAAACTCATAAGAATAAAACAAGGGGACTTTATTATAGGGGTGCAGGAATGGAACCCCAGACAAGAAAGTGCAAGGGGGGGTGTCACCCTAGGCTCTGTGGCACTGGCAGGTACAAAACTGTTGGAAACCAAGGTTACTATCCATAGTGTACCACATCCTCTTGTGTCTGTACCTACAATACATGATTCATCCTCTTCCTTTGACCAGAGTCTTTTGCTGCTATGGCAAAGATGGCCATTCTGTGCTCCTGAGGTTCAAGCAGTCATCAGCATAATTCTAAATTCCCTATAGAGTAAATATGACTGGTTGAAGTTGGGCTCAGTGTCTGCCTCTGTTCTTATAACTATGACAAAGGAACAGAATCATGCAATATAAACATAGCTGCCACAATCCTTCTATGGATTGATTATTCTGTGCTATTCAATAATGGGGATCTAAGAGGTAGGTAGACCCCTCATAATATGATTGCTACATCCTATTATTAACTTCTTTCATTCAAAGGGAAAAGCTGAGGCTTTCTTGTGTATAATAAATTCTAGGAAGCCACGACTTCATGCATCGTCTTATGTATCATAGGATATTCATAGTATCCTTGACCTCTCATCATTAAAGCCAATAGTATGCTGCATCCATACTAGTTATGACAACTGAAAATGCCTCCATGCTTTGGGAAATGTCCCCTGGGGAGGTGACAAACTTGCTCCCTGATAGAAGCCACTACATAGAGCAACATGAAATCACTAAGAGGAGCATCAATAACAGACTGGGCAATCTAGAAAGGCTACTTGGAGGAGATACACAGGATCAGAATGCTGACATTTTGAAAGGCAAGCACTTACCTAGAAGAGGAAGGGCTGGTGGGTTGGGAATGCCATAGTGAACCTACATCTTCACCTAGTTCGATGTTTTGTTCACCATACCACTGTTTTCATCCTCCAAAGTTCTGTCACGTTTGGTGAATAGATGGTTTGGGTCAGTGATTTACAACCTTCTGCTGGAGATTCTAGTCTGTTTTATTTTTCCAGTACATATGGGCACAGTAAAGTCACTAAGAAGTCTTGGGACAGGGCAATCTTCTAAAATTTATACCTCTTTTCGATAGAGCATACATTTTGGAAAGAAGTCCCCTGGATCTGAATCCTGATTCTACCACTTACCAGCTGTTTGTCACAATGTAGCCATGTTAAAAGCTTGAACTGCTCATCTGTGAAACCAAGATGATCACACTAGGAATCACATAATTATAAATGGATTAATTAAGGAGATAGTATAGCTAAGGCTCATTGGACACTGTTTAATCTTCTAAAAAGTGCTCTACAAGTGCTACATACTTAAGTATAGCATTTCTCTAAAAGTTTTTATCTGCAGAGTTAAGTTTTCATTCTGAGAAACACATTTTAGAAAGCTTTGTAGAACATGTGAGCCACCCACCTACCCCAGTCTAACTTTATTTGTCTGTAACACAGAGAACTTTGCTGACTGCCTGGGAGGTTGTGAAGATGAGGCAGGACAGACTATGAGCAAAATGGCTTGGCAATGGGCAATTGCATTAGGCTGGTGCAGACACAGTGAGGAGTTGCGTAATCTTACTCAGCTCCTTCCCTGCTGATGGAATCCCAATTTTGTTAACAAAGCCCCTTTTCCTGCCTCGATGACTAAATCACAGTTTTTTAAAGCCAATTTTGACACCCTTTAGCTTTTACTAGTTGGCTTTCTTTCTAGCTTCACTTGTTTCTAGAAGCATCCATGAGCCCTACTTCCAATGAACATACATGCATAGATCTCCTAGGCCAGTCTTTAGGGAAATTGTTCTTTGTAAAAGATACCAGTGGATAGATTGATGCTTAAGTATCTTGTTTTGAAATTCTGTACCATTGTTTTTTTTTCCCCTCTTTAAAATTAAAAAAATAAAAATAAAAAAGAGACACAAGTGGATGAAAAGCATTTTCTAGTGGTACCCCTTCTTTCTTCCTGCCTTGAACACAGAATCAACATCTAGAGAGGCGGCTTCAATTCTATGATAGTGAGGCAGTGAGCATGCAGGCAGCACTAAAAGTTAAGGGTAATGGAAAAGGCAGAAATGTTTCACATTTTAAAGGCTTTGAGCTGATGAAGGAGCTCAGGGACTGTCTACCTACCTGTAGACTTCTTGTTAGGTTAGGTCAATAAGCTGTTTTACTGTCTCAGCTCCTGT
The DNA here is from genome assembly GCA_004027595.1 of Dinomys branickii. Lineage (NCBI taxonomy): Eukaryota > Metazoa > Chordata > Mammalia > Rodentia > Dinomyidae > Dinomys > Dinomys branickii. Next base: position 1,689 of record PVLD010018723.1, on the reverse strand, counting down.
TCATCTGGTGCTCTGTAACCTGTCAACAAAAGCATTCTGGGTGATACCACACTCCCATGAGAGCTAAGTATTATTCCTTTCTGCTTTCAAGGAGAAACTACTTTCAAGCCTAACAGAAATATGTGTAAATTATGGCTGGACAATTGTGAATTCTTCACAGAGTGTTTGAAAACTCTTAGGAGTATTTAACATATGCTGCTATAAAAGGAAAGAAATACCATATCTTGCCTGCTGCAAGACTGAAAAACCAAGAAAATTTTCCTTTTGTCCATTTTCTTTGTCCCAGAACCATCTTTCTCTATGACTTTCTGAGGTGAAGAGCAATTGTGGAAATGACACGTACATTCTGAAGAGCTTGTTTGGAGGTTCTAGCAGGGGAGCACAGCCACTCCTATAACCTTGACCGAGGAACGGTCCTCCTCTATCAGGGGTGGTCGTCCTCTTTGACCGAGTGCGCAGCCTCAGGAGGGACACACATGAAATGTTGAGGGAGGAAGGGGACACTGCCTAGCCAGCCAGATCAGCCCAATCAACCCTGGTGATCAATGGGGTGACAGATGTCGCAGCCAGATCGCCCTCACATCCAGATCCGTATATTCTAACTGCAAATTTCTCTGTATGTTTCAGAAAAATTATTGTTTCTACTAGCTCTTCTTTATTTGTTTGTTTATTTTTTTGAGGTGGGGATTGAACTCAGGGCCTCATGTGTGCTAGGCAAGTGCTGTACCACTGAGTGCACCCCAAGCCCCCAGTTGCTCTTCTGTTATGCATCTGACTTCTTAAGGTATGTGCTTACAGGGGTGAGGCATTGCAGGGAGGTTCTTTCTCTCTCGGGAAATATGTTTGTGAATCAGAGAGGGAGGGAGATCAGCAGAGGAAAGAGAAGGTTTCTTTACTTTGACTGTAATATTGGATTTCCTGAATGTCTTAAACTGCTGAATTCAGTTTGCTGACATTTTGTTGAGAATTTTACACTTGTATTTATAAAAGATTTTGGCCTCCTGATTTCCTTTCTTGTGATGATTTTATATGACTTTTATATCAAGGTAATACTGGCTTATAAAGAGGATTGGGATCTGTTTCCCTCTCCTGTTTTTGGAAGTTTGTACAGAGTTGATATAATTCTTTAAATGTTTCATAGAGTTTGAAAGTGACGCCAACTAGGCCTGGACTTATGTTTGTGGGTAGTTTTTGCTTCTTTGTCTTTAATTTTTAATTTGATCTCTCTTCTTGTTATAGGTCTACTCAGATAGTCTAATGCTTCTTGAGTAAGTTCCAGTCATTTCAATCTTTCTGGGAATTTGCCCATTTCATCAAATTTGTCTTACTTATGGGCATATCATTCCTTTATAATCCCTTTTATTTCTCTAAGGTTAGTAGTAACATCCACTCTGTCATTTCTGATGTGGTAACGAGATATCTTTCTCTTCTCTTGACCAACCTAGACAAAATTTGTCAATTTGTTGATATTTTAAGATAGGTAGTTTTTGGTTTTCTTGCTTTTGTTGTTGTTGTTGTTCTTTTGTTCCTCAGTTCATTAATTTCCAGTCTAATGTTTAACGTTCTTCATTCTGTTTTTGTAGTCTTACTTTGCTCTTTTCTAAATAATGTCTTAGGGCAGAAAGTTAGGTTATTAAGATTGGTTAGGTTATTGAGATTTTTCTTCTTTTAATGAAGGCATTTACAGCT
>PVLD010018722.1:0-38245 GCA_004027595.1 Dinomys branickii | reverse complement strand
GGCGGGCGGGCGGAAGGAGGGAGGGAGGGAGGGAAGGAGAAAAAGTATCAGTGGAATATCACTCCCCCCAAATTATAACCCAACAACAACAAAAAAGCCTGTGGACTATGCAATCTGCAGCTCCATCCTGGTGTCCGCAAGGCTTGAAGTTTCGCCGATAGGCTTCAAACTGATCTGGGCTTGTGTTGCCCACGGCTCCATTTCCTCTACACAGCAGAGGGAAGTGTGCTGGGCAGAAGCTTAGTGTGCTGGGCAGGTGTGGGGCTGCTGTTCCCACTGCCCTCAGAATTGCTCTAGGGTGACCACGCAGCCTGCATCATCAGCCTGCAGAGCACCCTGCAAATTCTGAGGCATAGTCACTGCATTTAATCAAAGGTCTAACGTGGAGAGGCGGGGTACACGTTCAGTGAGAGAAGTGTTGCCCCTTCCCCTTGCCCATGTTACTCCATCTCCCCTCTGTTTTCTCTAGTTCAGATATGAGTAGAATGTGAAAGAATGAAAAAGCATGAAATGAGTCACTAGTAAACTGGTGGTTCATATTTGTGCCTTTTACGTGGCCTATTACCCAGGATATGTAATAGATACTGACAAATTTTAAAGAATATTGATGATATTTGTAAAACAGGTACTTCCATCCTATTCTGTGACTTCTGAGTAACAGGTGAGCTGATGAGTAAGAATGAAATTATGGGGGAGTGTGGCTCCTGCCCATAAGACCCTGGTTTGATCCCCAGTCCCACACACAAAAATTTTTTTGAACTAGTAACGTTCTGTATTTATTTTTAATACTAATAAAAGAAGACTGTGTGCCTCTATGTTCTCTGAAACATTGTTCAGAAGATCCTTTTCTATCCACATTACTCCAGTATTCAGTATGTTCCTGCCACACAGGTGGCAATCAGTGACTTGAGCATGGCTGAATTACTGAGCATTTAATCTTAGAGCAAGGAAGACCTTCCTAAAAACTCCCAAACTCTAAAATTATGAATGAAAAGTTTAGCACATTTGACTATATAAATAATAGTTATTCAATGGGGAAAAAAACCCATAAAGTCAAAAGGCAAATACCAAAAATACAAAAATATTTTCAGTGTACATAGACAAGGGCTAAATTGTAGCTTACAGATCAGATGAAGGTCTTACAAATGAGAAAGAAGAAAACACAATAGAAGGACATGGGGCCAAGGACGTGTACACACTGTTAGCTTAGGAACTCCATCCTGCTTTTTAGAATGAAGACTCCAGAGTCCCAGGGCTGAACCGAACTTTTATGTTTTGGCCTCTTTGACAGGATCAAATCCCTATGAAAATATGAAAATTATAGATTTTTTTCTAATAAAACAACAACAAAGTCAAATGATACCTTTAGTTTAGCTCTGTTAAGGTCATCTTCCATATTGAAATAGATACCATTAATCTCTTGGCAACTACTAATTCTTAACTAAGTATATTATTCAATTGATTAAGGTTAAGTTAGTAGGTATATTAAGGTAATTGTTGGACTTTACAACTTTATCACAGAAATCATTATAAACATAAGTCAATTCTAGAAAACATCTTAAAATCAAATGACTGATCTTAATATCGCTATCTCCTTTAAGTGAAAATTGATCAGGCTTGGTGTTAGAGGAAATGATGGTAGAGTATTACAAGGCCTATGTGAAATAATTTTAAGAGAGGTGGAGAATATAAAAAGCTGTGAAACAGGCCACTTCATTTTTTGCTTATATAAGCCTTTAAATTTAGGCAATTGGACTTGGTGTCCACTGCAAAGATTGTGTCATTTTGACATAATGTGTCATTTTAATGTGGTACTAGTTAGCACTTGATAACTTTTACTTATAGCAACAATAGGGTGTGGTCTCCATTCCTGGCCTTCACTCCACACATTAGAATTCGTATAGCACTTTAAAATGCTAAACAACATTAACAAACCGTACTTCCTTTGGGAATCAAAAAACATTTTCAGAAATGAGAATTAGCCAGGCGTGGTGATACACACGTAAAACCCCAGCACTTGGGAGGCTGAGGCAGGAAGACTGCCATGAGTTTGAGGTCGGCCTGGACTGTATAAGTTAATTCAAGGGAAAACTGCTCTACATTGTGAGACCCTGTCTCAAGGAAAAAAGAAAAAGAAATGAGGTTTAAGTAGGAATACATTTATTTAAGGGTTCAATTATAAACATGAAATGAGAAATATTGAAAGATAAAGCATTTTTAGAAAGCAGTTATAAAAGAATTGTTTTATTGGAAATGACATGCAAATACATGGAAGAGAGTCTGAAAAGAAGCTCATTTGGTAATATTTGGGGAAAGTGGGGATAATGTTTTGGGAACAAGTGTATGGGAATAGTCAAAGGGGAGTTTATTTGTAATAGTTTAGTGTTTTAATAAAAGAATATACTATCTTTTATAATTAAAATTAATTTAAGAATTAGAAAAAAGTTATAAACTTGTAAAGCAATTAAAACCTGAGAAAGGCATCTTTGTGTGCTGTGAAAACCTGACAAATGAGTGCTTGCTGACAGTGACATCAGCAAATCAGCAAATCATTATGCTGATTGGTTAAACTTAGTATGGCTCTTAAAAATAATGTCAAAAGCTTTTTCAGAGAAATTGCAAGAGATGAAAGCATGTACAGTCTGATTGCATATCCTTCTTGATTGTGTTCTACTTGCAACAATAAAATAAACTTCACATACAGATCTAGCAATATTACTAATTCATTACACCCAGTACTTATTTTCTTCATTAACTTTTTATTGTTATTTTCAACTTACACAGCATGCGCAAATGCAGCAATTATATGTTGAGCAAGGGGAAGGCTCTTTATGTTCAACATACTGTATATCAGAAGTCACCACTTCACCAGAGCCTTCAGAAAACACAAAATAAGATCAGCCTCTTACAAAACAAGTATAATTAACTACAAAAAGTAGGTGGGCTAAGCTACTGATGTACTCAGCTGAGAGTTAATTTACTGTATATAAATAACATGCTATAGGTCGGCCTGCCTGACTATATTACAGCAAAAACCAAGCTGCATAAATTGTTTTAATGGTTAATGTTTTAAAATATAGTCTTTGTCTTGAAAAGAGAGCTCTATGATGACTACTAGTAAGAGGCCAAAATCAAAAGCAATGCCCAATATCTAATTCTGCATTCTACACAGTGCTTAATTCTTGACATTCATCAGTGAAATGTTAGTTGTATATGGTAAGGGAACTGCAGCCGCTTAGCAATATTTAACCATGGTTTTGCCTCTAATTCCACTGATTTGGGAGATAGAGACAGGAAGATTGCAAGTTCAAGGCCATCCCGAACAAGACCCTATTGCAAAAAAAAAAAAAAATTAATAGCAGAGTCTGCTTAGTAGCTTCACAATAATCCTGATCCCTCAAACCCAGACTCAGGGCACCACCAGTGTAAGCAGTGCATTGTAATAAAGGCAGAGGTAAAGGGCCAGAAATCTACATTCTTGTCTCAGGTCTATAACAAGTCATTTGACCATAGCCAAGTAACTTAATCATTCTGAGCTTTCTCATCTAAGTATCTGTGGGTAGAAACCAATATACAGACTTTTTCCTGGTCTCCCATGCCCAGGACTGTGGTGGGCACCTCAGTGCTCTAAGTATTATTGTTGCTGTATTAAGACACAGTTTCCTCATGGGACTAACTGTGGATCATGGTAGGACTCTTATCAAATTAAAATTAAAACTTTCGTATTTGTAGGTCATACTTCTTTTGCTGCACATTTCCTGTCACCAATTAATTCTTGATCTGTTATAGAATTAATGATACCTGTGCATTTTCTTTGATACAGGAACAATTTTTTTCAATGGATGTCTGCCCTAAGCAAGCATTGTTCCTAATGGACTTTCTTTACAAAGACTAACATATATATTATATCATTTGTTGTTAGTACTGAAGTGTTCATTGCTACAGATTTTGGTTTTAAACCTGTTACCTTTGTACTCACTGAAGACACCATTGCAGGGCAATGCTTGTATGATTATGCAACATATGTAAGTACAATTACTTACATACTCATTGCAAGTAATGATATACCAAATTTTTAGACGTTATGCATAAGAGAACCAACAACCTGAGACACTGAAAATTTTCCTCCCCTTCTTTGAAAGCTGTCATTAATCATTTGAACACTTTTCATGTATAGTACAAAACTGGCAGACTTTCCTTTGCAGCAGGCTATGTAAAAGTGTTTATAATTTACACCTTATTATGCCATGCAAATGACTGTGTTCCCAGTGAAGGAGTGACAAAATATGGCTGCGAAGTTATTTAGTTCCCCTTTGTTATTTGTTTTCTGGCAACAAGAGACATGCTATGCACTTAAAATGTATTTCTGTGTTTAATTTTATATCCTTCAATTTGAAACTTTGAAAAATAGGAATTTACTTTTTATCACTGTAGATAGGGGAGCACAGTTTTAATTTAACACAAACAATAAGCTGGGGCTGGGGTAGCTCAGGGATTTGGAGCACTTCTGTAACATGCTTAAGGCCCTGTGTTTGATCACCTGCACCACCACCACCACAAACAAGAAGCTAAAAATCAGAAACATCCGGGAAATAAAACAGACTAGTACAACTATTAGGGTTCAATTTAATTTATGGCTTCAATATTAAAAAATCTGTTTTTATTTCTGACATACTCTGAGTAGTTTATAAGCAACTGTTTGCTCCAAAGGTATCTTATACACACTTTTTTTTCCTATTGTCCGCAATACTTTGGCTGAAAGTTAATCTTCCTCAGGAACAACTGGAATGGTAGTTGAGACAACTTGGAATTCTCTGTGAACTATTGAATATGTCCATTCATTTAAAATCTTTGCTTAGCATTTTCTAATTTGATGGATTCTCTTATTAGGTTTATAAAGCCCCTACAGTCAGGTACCAACCATGTGATTGCCGTTCCTTTTGTACCTGGTACGCTCCTTCAATGAATATATGTACCTCACACCAGATTTTAGTGGGAAAGCAGGTAACACTGGCTTCGAGATGGCATACCTCACAGGCTGGTCTTCAAGAACTGGTATTTAAGTCTTTGTAGTTTTTTTCCTTCTAATTCTTCAACTCTATATGTGATGGTGGTATGGGAGATCTAGTTGGTTTATGCGTTTCCTGAAGATAAGAGAAGAAAAACTTTATATTTCAATATTTAGAACGTTCAGAAAAATGTTTAAATATTTTGTTCTCTTTTATAATTAATTTTTAAAAACTAAAGAATTCGTAGTACTTGTTCAAGTCATTTTTGTTTTTTGAGACCCAGAGTGGCCTTGAGCTCACTGTGTAGCCCAAGCTGGCCTCAAACTCATGATGATCCTCCTGCCTCAGCTTCCTGGGTACTAGGATTACAGGCACGCACCTCCATGCCTGGCTTATTGAGTGTATTTATATGGGAACATTTGTGCACTTCCAACTCGTATGTTTTCGAGAAATAGTGAATTACTTTGCAGGGAAATAAGAATTTTTATGTCAATATCAAAGGACTATCATTTTGATTGTCATTGTCCCCTGCAAGGAACTTTTTGTTATAAAAATTTATCCTTTATAGTCACACAAGAGAAATTTTCTCCTTCATTTTTTTTTTAAGTTAAACTTTTTGACAACATTATGGTCATCTCAGGTCGTGTCAAAGTAAAAAGCTAAGTACGATTATTTGTTGTGTTTCTTAGCTGCCCCTGTTTGGGTAGGCAGCAGCTGCGCTGGCCCCCAGCCATGCAGTGGAGGGGCCCGTGTGGAGCGTTGCTCTCCGCTGACCTCTTCTGGCCTGATGTTTAGAGGACTTGTTGCCGCAGAGGCCCCTCCTGGGAAGACTTACCCGGTGAGAGAAGGGGGCCAGGGAGAGCGGAGGGGAGTGAGCCCGAGGGTAGGCTCTTGTTATCGCTCCCCAGGTCCCTTAGACCCAGGCCTCCTCCTGCTATTTTCCCACCTTATAAGGCTATCAGACATTTTAGTATAAAATAATAACTATGTTTCTATTTTATTAGATACGGTTGTAACTGCCAGTCTCAGCATCTGATGACCATTAGCTAACTAGTTTATCAGTATAAAATTAAAGAAATTTTTAATAGATGCACCTTTTTTTCCAGGAGAGGATGACTTTCCTTAGACATTTTGGAAAGAGGGGGGGATAACTCACCTCTGTGGGGAATTCACGTACTCTGAAAAATTTGCAAAGTTCTGAGGGGCCCAAACTGGAAACCACTGATCTAGACAGTATCAATAAACAAAAAGTGTCTATTTTGGGTGTGTTTGCTGTAGAAATGGTGATCATTACTAACTCAGTACTATTTTCGAATGATAAACCTAGGCCCCTGTTCAGAAATTGAAGTTCAAAATACGATTTCTAAGAAAAAATATATATATATGACTTCTGTATATCTTTTGCACGATGGTAAAGTCAAAATGACTTCAGTCAAGACACCCTAAGTTAGCTGTACCAGGACATAATGGCATTTATATAGTTTATAAAAGCCCTTTGTAACTATCTTAGTATACCTTACTCTATCAAAAGAATTTAATCAATCCCTTACAAGTGTGTTATATCTTATAGGTGTTTTGAACATATACATATATTAGACATATTAGCATAGAAAACTAAAAAGTTTCTGCTATATACAGCACATACGTTTGTCAGTTTAAAAGGAAATGAATAAAAATCCTTATCTCTTTTCCCAGGGTAAAGACTAAGAGGGATAACCATAAAAATTCAAATCTTAGTCATGGCAAATTATTCAATCAGACTTAAAATTACTATTAAATGGATAATACATTCATCCACTCTGAAATGTGATTGACCATATGTAGGTCTGACCAAGAAATGTTCTTAATATACCTTTTCTAAAAAATTAAAGTATGATCTGAACTCTTTCGGAATTTTTTGTTGACATTATTTCAAAATCCTATCAAGTCCAATTTTAAGGCATTTTCTTCTTACTTGGATAAACTTTTAAAAGAAATGTCTTACAATTGTACATTCTGATAATCAGAGATTAACAGTCCCTTTTCAGCTGACTCTATTGCTGACTCTCTCTCTCTCTCTGTCTCTCTGTCTCTCTGTCTCTCTGTCTCTCTGTCTCTGTCTCTCTCTCTCTCTCTCTCTCTCTCATCTATCTCTCTCTCTGTCTTTTTGAGACAGGGTCTCACCATGCAGCTCAGGCTGGCCTAGAGCTCACTTTGTAGCCCAGGCTGGTCTCAAGCTCGCAAGGATCCGAGTGCTGGAATTACAGGTGTGTGCCACCACGCCCGGCAGGCTGACTCTATTTCTACTTCTCCACAATCCTGTGTATTTCTCCCCCATGGTTTTCAATGGGAAGAATTCTTCTTTTGGTCCCACTTTAGTTGGGACCAGGCCCTCCCAATGAATTCTCAGAGCCTGTCATAGGGCCTGACATCAGACACACACTCAGTAATTGTTCATCAAGTGAAAGCAAGAGATATTTGAATAGTCACTGCAATTCTGATCTGTTAATAAGATACAGGAAATACCTTCGGAATATTGTCCTTCTAACACTAATGAATTTTAACATTTTATTAACAGTAGTCCCATCAGGACTTTATAAATCTCTCCACAAGATTGCTTTGTTACAATCTTGCTGAACCCAATAAGTATTTATTATTTAGCAGAATTCCTTTTAATATTTGTTACTTACTCCCCTGCCTTCTTGACTGTCTTTCTAGTTATATCTGCAAATTATAATTTATTAAATGTCAATAAATGTAGGTTTGTCATGAAGATGAAAAACCAGGTTGTCTTTTTAAGAAAATAAATATTTATTTCTTTTCATTGAGTGAGTTTATAACCAAATTGTGCACAAAGGCAGTATAAAAATGTTTAAAAATAAGTGTAAATGAGGCATTTCAAAGTATAGGCTGGTGCCTCATCATTAACTTTAATTTTGTGACTTTTGTCAGTTGATGTCACAACCTTAGTGTTATTTTTAAAATAGTTTTTTAAGGGATATTTAATTAAGTAATGTGGTGTTTGCTTATTTTAAAATATGTGCCTTTGTTCCTGTCAAAGCCATGCTGGCAGGGCATTGCTTTTCTTATCCCTTTTGTTAATATTCTGTGTTAGATAATGGTTTCTCAAATAATAGATTCCCAAGACCTTTGATCTACCATTACTGTAACATCAAATGCAACTTAATTTTTTTCTGGGCATAATGGTTTTAACCTTGTGTACTAATTTGACTGTGCTTGTGGGGGCAGATCCTTAAATGAGACGCAAATGCAGGAAAAATTGCTAATGCCACCACTGTATATCTAATGAGCACTGTGTAATAAACCATAACCTCTCCGACATTTCTCTGGAAAGCGGCATGATTATTTTGGATGGCGAGCCCTTTGTGGATGGCTCATTACCGTCTGGCATAATATGTATTGATAGAGACTGTAATTGTCAACTCCTATTTGACATACTGCTTCTAATAAATATGGCTTGCATCACTGGAGCCCACTAATGGATATATGGAAAACTGTAATTAAAGGAAAATTCTATTTTTAGGTTTAAAAAAAGAGATGACATCTATCTATCTATCTATCTATCTATCTATCCATCTATCTCTGGAACATTATCTGTGATCTCATTCCCTTTCTCCCTAGCTTCTTGCCTAATAGAATTTGAAGCTTCCCCTAAGGATTGATGCTCTTTTATCAGTATACAGGCCAACATATGACAAGATATGTGTGTGTGTGTGTGTGTGTGTGTGCGCGCGCGTGCGTGCACACGCATGCCTGTTTATGTGTGTATGATAGAGTACTATGTATGAGAGAGGATGAGGCCTCTCCTTGCAAAGAAGTAACGATATGAAAATCTCCTTCAGGTGTAAGATCCATAAGACTAGTTTCTATATGTTAGCCGAGCTAAAGTTAAGGCTTTAAAACAATGAATCTTGACTGTCTCATTATTAATCTTTCCCGTGGTTTTCTTTATTTTTCTATTCTCATTTTAAGGATCTTATGTTCTTTAATAGAAGTAAAGACACTTAACAAAGAAAATTACTACAAAGTATGAATCACAAGGGTATTAAAGGCACACAGAGCATCTTATACAATATTGGACCCTGCTTCATGCTGTAGAACAAATTTGGACCTTGTCAGTGTATAATTTCTGAAAACAGAACCCTAAGAATATTTCTGGTTTCCAGTATATAATTGTAATGTAGTCCTGCACTCCTAGAAAAGTAATACTCTTGATTTATATTCTATAATATATAATTTTGATAAGATGGAATCCTCAGCATAACATATAAATTCGAACATGAATACATATTTATATTTCCTAGAAAATCATATGAAATATAACTCTTCTTAGAAGTGTGAAGTCTGATGTGGTTTTCAAGCTAAGAAACAGTGGCTCAGGGAGGTAGAGAAGTAACTTGGGGAGGATAGGACTCTGTTCATCCGCTCGTAGTTTTGAAATCTGCTCCAGATGCCTCAGACTCTCTGAGCACTGTATCCTGGGACAGTAAGACAATACCATATGCCTACAAAGCTGTGGTCAAGATCAGTTTAAAAAAAAAACCTGGATATGAAGCACTTTATGCAGGACTTTTGATACCTAGCAGGTAATCAGTGTTAACTTTATTCTTTTTGCCTTTCTTTCTCCCACCTTCCTCTGACCATATTTCTAATCCACTGTACTCTCTGTTTTCTCAAAGACCTCCTGTCCATGACACAGACTTCTGATTCTTACAGCCAGGCCTTCTTCTAATTTTCTTACATGGATTAACTCACTGAATCCTCACAGCCGCCCCGCGGTGGGTGCCGTTGTTATTGTCTCCATTTAATAGCTGGGGACCACTGCAGCACGCAGAGGTGAAGTCACTTGCCCCAGATGACAGAGTAGTGGGGCCAGAAAGTGAGCCACACAGTTCGACTCCAGAGCTCGTTCTCTTAGCCATTAGCTCCTGCCTCTTAGGACTGCCTTCGGCACCATCCCACCTTCCCAAGTTCATAAGAACAGAATGTGTAGGGTTCCAGAGAGGCCCCGTCCGCCTTCCTTAAGGGACAAATCTAACATAGCTGTCAAAGGTAGGAATGGACTTCTGGGAGAATAGCTGGCAGATCATTGAGGAGAGAGGGACTGTGCTGGAGGGTGCCAGGGCAAGGGGGAGCTGATTAATAACTGCGCCTACCCCTGACTTGGCAGTAAATGCCCAGTACTTGCAGTACAGTATTCACTGTGCTTTTCCTCTGTGTGGGACAGCAGGCCTGCCTTTTCTTTCTCTGACTGACTCTTATCTGCCCCTTATGATAAAGCTGTGCTGTCATCTCTCCAGGACACTTTCCCTGACCCAGAGGCTGAGCCATGTACTCTTTCCTGGCTCCCCTGGCACGCTGTAAGTCTGTGCACACATTAGTTGTGATAGTAGTAATAGCCACATGTACTGAGCAAGACCTGTGCCAGGGCACTGTGCTGAAAGCACTTTACACATTATCCCATTTATGTCTCACATAATCCTACAGGGTCAGTGGTTATGGCCCCTTTATACAGACAGTAAACCACAGTAAATCTTGGAGATGTTAAATAATTGACCCAAGCGCTATAGCCAGTAAGTAGCAGATCTCAAGCCTAACCTGGTCTTTCTTACTCCGAACTCATACTCTTAATAACTGCAGCATATGTACTATATTTTATTTATATTGTGTGCTTTCATGTTTCTCATTATGAGATTATAAACTCTCCCAAGGACTGCACTGTATCTTATTCATCTTTTACTCCAGCTCCCATCAAAATTGTCCTTTAGGAGGGAAAAGAAACAATACATATCACAATGTGCTTGTTTTTGCTAATTATACTTGAATTTTAGATGTTTCTTATAGTGGGCTGAGGCTTAACATAATTTCTTTCAACTTGATATGTTATCAAACTAAGAATCACACACAGATTTTTCTAGGTGGTTGTTATGGACTGGGTTGTGTCCCTCAAAATTTATATTTTGAAGCAGTAACTCCTTATGACTATACAGTAATACCTCAGTTCACAAACATTTCTGTTTGTGAACAGTTCGGCTTACAAACAGAAGCAGTTGGCAAAGTTGTGCTTCCCTTTGAGAACTCTGCTCTATGACAAGCATGACTGGCCGTCTTCCCTGCATTGCTGCGTGGTTCTGGCTTTCTCAGGTAGAGGTTGCAGTCCCAGACAGACCTGTGCACACTTGCTGTGAAGCTTTTCGTGTGCTTTTTAGCACATCCAGTATCATTCAGTCCAGCAAGGGCTCCAAAGAAATGCAGAGCAAGCGTGGTGGTGAAAACAAAGTGCAGAGGGTAAGAAAGGTAGCAAGTGAGTGCAGAGCGGTAAGGAGTTAGGTGAGGCTAGTGTGTGCTCTCTTCATACTGTGCTGCACTGTATTTTGTTTCACATTTTTGTGGTAAAAAAATACATGTGGTTCAGAACAGATTAACCTTATTTACATTGAACCTTATGGAAAACTTTGATTGGTTCATGACCAATTCAGATCACAACCAGAATTGTGAAACGAATGACATTTGTGAACCAAGGTACCACTGCATTTGGACCTTTACAGGGGTAATTAAGGTTAAATAAGGTCATCAGGATGGGACCCTTCCTAATGGGACTGTTGCTTTTTATAAGAAGAGAAAGAACACAGAGCTCTCCCTCACCCTCCTCTCACAGAACAGCCATGTGAACACGGTGAGCCTGGGGTAGTCTGTAAACCAGGCAGAAGCCCTCACCAGAAAATAAATTTACTGGCACCTTGAACGTGGACTTTAAACCTCCAGAGTGGTAAGAAATCTCTAGTTAAGCTACCAAGTCTAGTTTTTTGTTTGTTTGTTTTTTTAATGGGAAGCCAGGCAATCTAGTACAGTAGGCTATTCCAGAGTTTTTGCTTTAGGGTTTAAATCAAATGTTTGAAGAAATGCCCACAGTTGATCACTTAGCATAATAAATACCCAGCTATAAGCAATAGCATATAACAATTTGATATGTCATTAATAATATAATCAGGTGAGAACTTTGTAGAAATAGAGAAATTGAATTACTTGTGTCGTTAGGGTTCCTGACAGCCACCTGCCATTGGCCACTTGAGGAGCAGATCAGCAGCCTTCCCTTCGCAGGACAAGGTCCTGTAGCTTCCCCAGATCTCTGCTGTTGGGATTCCTGTCTCGGTCCTTTCCTATGGAGAAAAGCTTATGACAGGACAAGACCTGTACAACAGAAGGGCAGTTTAACTAGGAACCATCTGAACTGTCACTTAAACCTAAGGTCAAGGGAAGCTGACCAGATAGATACCTTTTTACCTGTGAAGAGGGCTTGCCGGTATTGTCTGTATCATCTCCTTTATTGTAAGTCTTCGTGCATTCCTTTCTTCAGAATGAGAACGAAGACAAAGAGCTAAGTTAGCTTCATTTATTTTTTTCTCAAACAGGGTTAACTCCGGAAGCCACTCTGACTAATAAGTAAACCTCTATCTTAGACCACAGCGACACCCCTGTGCCAAGATGCGAGTGTGCTGCTGGAATCGGTGTGATGGCTTCCCATTCTTGTCATTAACTGGCAGTAAACATTCTTCTGTGATGTCTAAGATCCAACTGCCTGCTCACATTTCTGTCATTTAGGTAACCTTACTTAAGCAAAAGATAAAATAAGCAGGAGTTAATTTTCTTTTGTCTCTGCATGAAAATGAATTTTTGGCAAATGGTATTAACTCAAGTATTTTGCTCTCTTTAATGTATCCAAATCATTTGTGGTTGTGGCCAGAAGGTAAAAGATGTTCCTGCGCTTTTCTGCCCTTTTGTTCCAATTTCTTTTCCTCTCAGGCCCCATCTGAGAGGAGACACCCAAGCCTTTGTCCTCAACCTGTGTTTCACCCGTACTTGAGTTTCAGTGTGCTGGCTGCAGCCGTGCTTAAACTACTCCGTGACAGCAGCTGACTCTTTTCAGTGCTTGGCAGAGGCCATGGGTCCTGTTGGGACCAGCAACCGCTACTCGCCTGGATTCCCCAGAGCTGCAGCAGCCCCACTTAGAGCACAAGTTGGGGGGGCAGCAGCATCCTTGCTCCAGCGATCCTGGTGTGCCAGTAGGAAGGGCCAGCTCTCCTGGCACCTTTCACACGGGACCTTCTTGTGCTACCCCAAACCCTCAGGGACCATCATTGTGTATTTCTACATAATTACAAAGTGTGCTGTTCATTTTACACCCGTATATTCTATAGTTCTCTTTTTTTATTTTAAAGAGAAAAAACAAAAACAAAATAACAACAACAAAGACAAAAACAAAACAATAAAAATAATACAGAATTTCAAAATAAGATGATAGGAATTAACAATGGTTATTGTATTACATATTGTTATCTTCGGCAAAGTTGCTCAGATTACCAGATATAAGAATGCAACATTGATCAAATAATTAAACATTAACTGTTCCTTTCAATAAACCACTAGAAATTAGTAGTACAATTATCATAGCTATCTTGTGGGTACACACACACACACACACACACACACACACACACACACACATTTCCTTTTCCCCACCCCAGTTGTTATTTCCTTTTTAAAAAAGATAAACATAACAATGAAATGAGTTCAAAAACAAGTTAAAGGTCCAGTTATAATAGTTGATACATTGTCATCTTCCTAGTAGTTATTCAGAGTAGAAGATGCATATATGCTATCTTGTCTACACAATATTAGGGCAAGACTTTCTTTTTAATGAACTACCAGAAATTAGCTGCATAACAATCTTAACTCATATATACATGTGTCTTTTCCTTTTTTTCTTTCCTCATTTTCCCTTTCTCCATCACATTCTGTCTTTTCTTTTCAATAGTTTCTTCTCAATTCACAATATCTATTGTACATTTTCAGTCTTATTTACTTGTTCATTTTTTCATACCAGTGAGACAATACAATGTTTACATGCATGGGTTTGATTTATTTCAATTATTAGTGTGCTCTTGTTATGGTTGATACATTGTGTTAACTTGGGGAGTTTAGAGATTTGGCTGAGTGATTCAGTGGGAAGCCAGGATGCTTACTTTGTACACATCCTGAGCCTGTGGAAGAGGAGGGCAGGGAGATTGTGTGAGAGCTACACGCCTCCTGGGTGGGGCTAGGCTGTTTACAATGTAAGGGAGAAAAAGAGGCTGCTTGCAGCCATTTGTCTCTTTTGCTGGTTTTTTGCTGTGTTCTGCCTCCATGAACATTTGCCCTCTGCCATGTGCCACTCTGCCTCTGAGCCATTCAAGTATGGACTGAAACCTCCACAAACTGTAAGCTAAATAAACCTTTTCTTCCTTCATTTTGGGCGTTGGATATTTTGTCTCAGCAATGAGAGAAAACTAACCAAGACAGAATTTGGTACCAGTGGAGTGTGGTTGTTACTGTTACTATACCTGCCCATGTGGTTCAAGGGCCTTTGGAAATGGCTTGTGGGAAGAATTTGGAAAGGTTCAGAGATTTCACCTGAAAGAGATGCACTAGAAAAACTTCGGCTGTTCTGTCTGGGAGATTCTGGTCAAAGCTCAGAAGACCAGAAGACCAATAGAAACCCTGCCGGTAAAGACCGGGTTTGGAAGGTTTCTGTTGGGAAGAAGGACTGCACTGGTTGTTGGACTCCAGATGATGTATGTTATGCCTTGGCAGAAAGTTTGTCTACATTTTGCTCATGTCCAGAGACTTTGCCTAAGACAGATTAATGGCAGCAGCAAACTGATTAATCTGGCAAAAGAAATTTCAAGGCAGTTGAATGTTGGGGCAATGGCATGGCTATTGTTGGGGGCTTTTAGCCAGATTTATATTGACAATCAAGAGCAAAGATCCCAGCAGGATTGAAAATGTTGTGGATTTGGCCAGAAAGGAAGCACCAGTAAAGCTGTGGATTGCAAAGATAAGGCTGAGGAGATCTCCTTTGCTGAGAAGGAACAAGAGAATGGAAAAGATGTTGTCCTGAGGGTATCACAAAAAGCACCAAGTCTCCACCCTTTGCAGCCTCAAAACTGTAAAGGTGAGAGACCTTGTCTTGAGGAGCAAGCAAAAGAGCGCCATATCGCAGAATGGCAGTGGTGGCCGCACCAGGTTCCAGAATGGAGGCAGCATAGAGAATTTGTTCCTCAGCATTGGATTCAGTGTGCCCAGCGATCCAGGCACTCGACCCCTAAGGCCAAGAGACAGGAAAGTTTGACTACTGCTCCAGTGGCAGCAGACCTTGGCATCATCCATGTGGCCCTGGCTTTAGGTGCATGGAGAATGCAAGAGTTCTGAGGTTAAAGAGGCTTCCACCCAGATTTCAGAAGGCCTGGGAGGCCAGGCAGTGTGCCTGAGAGGGCAGTGTGTGAAGCTGTGAGTATGAAGCAAAAGGTGCCCCAGAGACCTCAGAAATTTAGGAAAGTCAGGAACGTGGATCATCTGAGGAAAGCTGCAAGGAGGGAGCAAAGCAGGCCTAAGAGAGAAGCCATAGGAGCTGTAACCACCAGAAGTGTCATAGGGGTGGACTCATGCAAACCCTTTGGAGCTCACAGTGTACCACAAGTTGCTTCAGTTGCTGCATGTGGAATTACAGGACATAATGTTAGCCCTGCTGGATTTTGGACTTGCTTTGGTCCCAATGCTCTATATTCCCCTGTTGATGCCTTTTGGAATGGTAACGTTTATTTTGTGCCTTTAAATGTTGGAAGTGTTTAATTTTCATTTGTATGGGGGCTTGTAACTAAAGTTTGCCTTACATCTTGGAGGAGACTTGGGACTAGGACTTTTCAGCAGTGCTGGAACTGTTAAGACTTTGGCAAGTCTTGCAGATGAACTGAATGCTTTTTGCATAAAGGGATGTACATGAGTCTTGGTTTTTAAAAAAAGGTGTCTGATTGCCAGATTGACAAGGGATAGATTGTTATGGTAGATACATTTTGTCAACTTGGAGAGTCTAGAGATTTGGCTGAGTGATTCAGCAGGAAGCCAGCCTGCTTACTTTGTACACATCCTGAGCCTGGGAGAGAAGGGCATGGAAATTGTGTGAGAGCTACACGTCCCCTGGGTGGGGGTAGGCTGTTTACAATGTAAGGGAGAAAAAGAGGCTGCTTGCAGCCATTTGTCCCTTTTGCTGGTTGTTTTTGCTGTGTTCTGCCACCATGAACATTTGCCCTCTGCCATGTGCCACTCTGCCTCTGAGCCAGCCAAGTATGGCCTGAAACTTCCACAAAGTGTAAGCTAAACAAACCTTTTCTTCCTTCCTTTTGGGCGTTGGGTATTTTGTCTCAGCAGCCAGAGAAAAGTAACCAAGACAGGTCTCTAATTGCATTTATTTACTTATAAAAGACTCCATTGTATCCTTTTTATGGCTGAGTAAGTACTCCATTATATTTTTAAAAACACATCCTTTTTATCCATTCTTCAGTTGATGGCCATCTGGGTTGTTTCGAAGATTTAGCTTTTACAAATTACACTGCTATAAACGTGGGTCCACATATATCACTGTGGTATGATGATTTTAAGTCTTCTGGGAAGATACCCAGAGGTGTATGGCTGTGTCAAATGGGGCCTCCAATCCAAGTTTTGAGGAACTTCCACACTGATTTCCACAGTGGCTATACCAGTCTATACTCCTACCAACAGTGGAAAAGGGTTCCTTTTTCCCCACAGTTCCTCCAGCATGTGTTACCAGTTGATTTCTTGGTGATAGCCATTCTTTGCAAATGAAATCTCAGTGTTGTTTTAATTTGCATCTCTCGAATGACCAGTGACGTTGAACGTTTTTTCATGTATTTATTTGCCACTTGTATTTCTTCACCTGAGAAGTGCCTGTTCATCTGACAAGTGCCCACTTTTGGATTGGGTCTTTGAATTGGGGGTTCTGATTTTTTTTCAATTCTTTATATATTCTGGATATAAGTCCTTTGTGAGACAACTAGCTGTAATTTTTTTTCTGCTTTATGGGTTGTCTTTTCACTTTGTTGGTGATTTTTTTTTTATTGTGCAAAAGCTTTTTGGTAAGGTGAGATCCCATTTATTGATTCTTTCTACTATTTCCCTTGCAGTCTGGGTTTTGTCCATGAACTCTCTGCCCATTACCTGTGTCTCCAAGACTTCTACCTACTTTCTCTTCCAGTAGATTTAGTGTTTCTATTTTAATATTTAGATATCTGATCCATTTTGATTTCCATTTAGTGCATGGTGATAGATATGGGTCTAGCTTTAGTCTTTGGCATGTAGAAAGCCAGTTTTTCTAGCACCACTTATTAAAGAGACTTTCTTCCAGTGAATATGTTTGGTTTCTTTGTCAAAGATAAGGTGGCTGAGTATGTTTGGAGATTTATCTGCATCTTCTATTCTGTTCCACTGATCCTCGGGCCTGTTTTTTTCCTAATACTGTGTTGATTTTATCACAGTAGCTTTGTAGTATAATTTCAGGTCTGGGCTTGTGATACTCCTTGACTTGCCTTTGTTGTCCAGAATTGCTTTTGTATTCTAGGTCTTTTCGGGCTCCAAATGAATTTCAGGAGTGTTTTTATAGGTCTGTGAGATATGTTAATGGTATTTTCATTGGGATTGCATTAAATCTGGATAGCAGTTTTGGGAGTATGGCCATTTCCACAGTAACAGAACCAAAGACAAAAACCATATCATCTTCTCAGTAAATGCAGAAAAAGCTTTGGACAAAGTCCAACACGCATTCATGATAAAAAACCCTACAGAAAATTGGGATAGATGGTCTTTACCTCAATCTTATAAAAGCCATCTATGACAAACCAACAGTTAATATCATATTAAATGGTCAAAAACTGAAAGCTTCCACTCTAAAATCAGGAACAAGACAAGAATGTGTATTATCACCACTCCTATATAATTTAGTTCTGGAAACATTAGCCAGAGCAATTAGACAAGAACAAGAAATAAAAGGAATAAGGATAGGAAAGGAAGAATTTGAATTATCATTATTTGCAGATGACATGATAGTCAACATAGAGGATCCCAAAAACTCCACCAAAAGATTTTAGAGTCAATATCCAAATTCAGTAGTATAACAGGATACAAAGTTAACACTCAAAAGTCAATAGTATTCCAGTCTCACAGGGAGAGAAATTAGGGAAAGCACACCCTTCACAATATCATCTCCCAAAATGAAATACCTAGGTATCAATCTAACAAAAGATGTAAAAGATCTGTACAGTAAAAATTACAGTACCCTAAAAAAGGAGATTGAGGAGGATATCAGAAAATGGAAAGATATTCCTTGCTCTTGGATAGAAAGAACCAACATAGTAAAAATATAGTTCTCTTGTTAAATGTTTTTATATCATTATATCTCTAGCTAAACTTTGATATGTTGTATTTTTAGAATCTGACACATAGTAAAATTGTTTTCTCTATAAATTAGGTTAAAAGTTGGCATGTTCATGTGGTCATGATATTGATCATATATATATATCAATTTTTTGTTTTATATATATGTCAATTCAGGTGAACATATTTTAGATTATACTGTGTTAGAACAAAAACTAGCAGGGCATGGTGGCACACACCTGTAATCCCAGCACTTGAGAGGCTAAGGCAAGAGGATCATCATGAGTTTGAGACCAGCCTGAGCTGCAGAGTGAGCTCAAGGCAGCCTGAACTGCAGAGCAAGACCCTGTCTCAAAAAGACAAAAAAAAAAAAAATAGTATAAAAGCTAAACAGAAACCAAGATATCTGAAAATGCTCCCCATTGGCCTTAGAAAATGCAAAGACTGAACCCTTCAACCCTTCAAAGGGTTGAAGTGGTAATATGTATAATCTGAACTGAGTGTTCATTAAGTGAGACTTGCTCTTTCCTTGTTATGTTATGCTGACATTTGCCTCCCAAACTGGTTTGTGAACCAGTGAGTATCATCCTTTCTCAGAACAGCTTCTAATAGGGGAAACCAGTGGCTTCTAAAACTCAGATGCTTCAGGCTCGTCTTAATCTTTATAGCCTTGCTATTTTTAACGCTACTTGAAACATACTTATAAAGAGAGGAGTCATCAGTGATTTCAAAATGATTACTATCAGCTAGGATTACAGGGAGCAGGGAAAGGATGGAACCCGGAGCCTCTGCACTCGACCAGCACTGCAGCGCTATTTGTTTATGTAACTGGTATATGTATTGATCTCTGTGTCTGTTGAGACAGGGTCTCACCAAGCTGCCCAGGCTGGCCTCAAGAGTTGCAGTTCTTTTGCCTTAGCCTCCAAAAGCGTTAAGCTCTCATTACACTTTGAACTGTGGATACCAAAATTAACTAAAATAGTGAATAGGAAAGACAATAATGGTAGCACAGTGCCAAGATGATTACATGTGGGAATATTTCAAAGCACAAAAGGCAATATAAAAACCCAGAAGTGGGGTGAGGTCAGATTATTTGGAAAGTTATAGACATTGCTCAGTTTGATCGGAGTAAGCATAGTGTAGTCTGCTACACTCCCAGGTGCCTGTTGACCAAAACAGGCGTGTGGAGCAGATGTTTCCATCTATGTGTTGGAAGTATATTAGGTGAGCTTCAAGTTCTCCATTTAATTCTTTGAATCCAAGCTTTTTAAGCTTCTACCTGGTATTTTCATTGAAAATATGAGTAGAATGTTTGCTAACTGACTGGGTGGTTATATTGCTTTCGGAAGCTCATGTATTTTCTAGGAGAATGAGGAACCTTTTCAGGTACCTTTGTTTCTGTTTGTTATTTTGTGTCCTTACCATTCTTTAAGCCATTTGAAATGAGGCCTCTGGTCTGTCTGTGGTGTGTGGACACCCTAAGCACATCACAGGTATAAAGTATGAGATGGACAGAACCAAGGGCACATTTGGGCACCCTTCTAAAGTACATAAGTGCATTCTAGTGGTTCATCTGTTGGACATGTGTGTTCTCAAAATGTGTGTATACTTCAACAAGCTGTGTTACCTGCCTTTCCCCAAACAGGAAGTAAGCGCAGTAGATCCAAAATGCCAGAATCATAAATCATGGTCAGACACAGGAAAAGAGAAATACAGCTGTGGGGAAGAATGTGCAACTGAGAGTAATGTGGTCCTAGAGGTCTTTATAAAAATAAGATCTTTACACTTTATAACTATTTGGGATTTGAAGCCAAAATTTGCAAATGTACATTACTTTGTAGCCTTGCTGCATTTTTGAGGTGAACAGGGGTGCTTTCAGACGTCTCTTGTTTATTACACAGAAAAATACAAATTTCACTAATTTGATTACAAAACTTATTTTTTATCTTTGATTATTCTCAGAGTATATAATCTGTGTTAATTTATTTTTAAGTGTCACATACCTACTACAATAGTTCTTTTTTTAAAAATCCTTATATAATGATGTATTTTGGTCCAGATGTGGTGGCACATGCCTGTAATCCCAGCATTCAGGAGGCTGAGGCAGGAGAGTTGCCATGAGAGTTTCCATGCTAGCCTGGGTTACAAAGTGGGTTCAAGACCAGCCTACACTCATAATGAGACCTTGTCTTTAAAAAAAAAAGATATATTTTTGCTCTGTACCTAAAGGGCCACCAATAACTTACTCTGGAATACATAATTTGAACATAATAAAAGAATTTGGTTATTCTGTGCTACCTGATTTTGTTTTGTCAAACCTAGACAAACCTCTATAGAGGAGTATAGGTGGCATATGCAGAAATGCAAAGTGCTATGTGAATAACTGGTTTTTAAATGCTGCTCTGAACCCTGAACTTCTGTTTCCTGGAGGAGTCTGAGGGCCCTTGGTCAGGCCAGGGACTTGGCTGTGAGTCCCTAGCCAGGGCAGAGTCTAAGGATCACATAGCTAGGGCAGCTACTACCCACTTCTGATCGCAGCAGGGTAAAGGGAGATGATATTTCCAGAGAAAAGGAATCCTCATCGGGGGCCGGGAAGAAGGCACCCCCATAGTCGGCAGTGGCCAAGTCAGGGCTGACTTCAGGGCGTAAGTTAGAGTTGTTTTTCTTTACTGCATCCCGGGCAGGAAGCTTACATTCTTGTCATGTGAGAGGCCTATAGAGAAATTACAGATAATCACAAACCACAGGGTGAACTTTTTGTTTTGAAAGTAGAATGGTGCATTTACTACTCTCTGACACAATCGAGGAGACATATTTTTGGATCCTATAACTTCACTTCCGGGGGTGTGTCCTGCAGAAGTGCACTCACAGATGCACAGAGATGTGTGTAAGAGGTGCTCCCAGTAATATTGTGATGGTAGAAAGTGGGAAAGAACCTAAATATGCATTAATGATAGCTGAAGAATATTACAGCTCATGGACTCCGTGTATAAATAGCCATCATTAAAAAGAGAGGTAAACTGAGGGGATGGGACACATGCCTATAATCCAGGCACTTCGGGAGGCAGAGGCAGCCAGGAGGGTCACAAATGCGAGTCCTGCCTGACAAATTAGCAAGACCCTGTCTCAAAGTTTAAATAAATAAATAGAGCTAAGGATGTAGCTTAGTGCAAAGGCCATGAGTTCAGTCCCTAGTACTGAAAAAAGAAAAGGTTAGTTCAGTATATGGTGACACAGTAATCTCAACTACAGTAAGTCACTTACGCAAGTCACAGTACCATATATATAATAAACATTTTCACAGGAAAATGTATAGCATACGCTATGTTTATAAACATATGTTGAAAACAGCAAAAGTCTACAGGAAAACATGCTAAATTATAAGGGAAGTGACTTCTGGGGAAAGGAGTAGGTAGGATAAAGGAGTTGGGCAGCGGTGCCTGCCTGTACTCCCAGCACCCAGGGTCTGAGGCAGGGGCATCGTTGTGAGCTGGGCTACAAAGTGAGCTCGGCCACCTGACCTGCACAGTGCGACCCTGCCTCAAAATGACAGAAAAAAAAAAGAGTAGGATAAAGGGATGGTGAATCTAGTAGGACCCCGAAAAGACAGATCTATGTCTCTGTTCAAAGAAGTATAATATAATTTAAAATTTGCTAGTAACCACACTAAAAATTAAAAAGGAAACAAGTGAAATTAATTTTAATACTTTATTTAAACTAATTTAAGTATTATTTTCCAACTTGTAAACAGTATAAACCATTTATTATTGACATTTTAAATTTTTTTGTAGTGTCTTACACTTACCAAACATTTGGATTTTTTGGGGGGGGGTGTCACTATGTAGTTCAGGTTGGCTTTGAACTCAGTATGTGGCTTAGGCTCGCCTCCAACTCAGGACAGTCCTCCTGCATCAGCCTTCCTAGTGCTGGGATTTCAGGCATGCATCACCATGCTTAGACAGACATCTGAATTTAGACCAGCTCTGACTTTTAAGTGGTTAGCACTTATTTAAGGTTAGCACCTATCATAATGAACAGCTTAGCTCTGTATACTTTATATTGTTTTAATTTGTTACAGTAACAGTATAGTGACCCCTGACCTGTATGATATATTTTTAAGTCGATCATTCCATAGGTATGATATTTTTACAGGTGAGTTTTAATTTCATCTCTTAATCTTCCATCTCTTTTCTATGAAAAAGAAATTTGGATAGAGCACTTTTGTCCTTGGAATAAGCTTTCATGACTTTTTAATCCCAGTGGATACACATTAAGTCTATATTAGAATTTAGTAAAGTGATAGGGTTTGAAAAATGAATATAAATTGTTTACAGCATGTAAATTGTAATTCATAGCCAGATGCGGTGGTGCATACCTGTAATCCCAGCACTCAGGAGGCTGAGGCAGGAGAATCACTGCAAGATTGAGGCCAGTACAGGCTACAGAGTGAGTTCAAAGCTACCCTAAACCACATAGTGGAACTCTTGTCTCCAAAAAAAGCAAGTTGCGATTCACAGACTTTTCATGACTATGTGTGTGTTACTCCTCCTTTCCTTGCTTGACTGTGGCTGCTCTTTGAACATTTTTGTTGTGTGGATATAAATAAAGAAACAGCTAAATAAATATGAACCTGGGGAGTACTTGGCGTACACTGTGTGATCATGTAGGGAGAAGATACTTTTAGTGACTAAACAAACTTGGCCTTCAGAGTAATTTTTCTGGGAGTTGTATGTGGACGCCTGAAGTGCTGAAAACACTCTGTATCCGTTTGTAAAACACCTGATTGTAGCCGGATGTGGTGACACACACCTTAATCCCAGCACTCAGGAAGCAGGAGGATCCTTGCAAGTTCAAGGCCAGCCTGGGCTGGATAGTGAGAACTTGTCTCAAAAAACAAAAACAATAAAATAAAATACCTGATCGTTTAAAAACAGTAAATCATTATTCCCTGCACCTAGATCCCTAGATCTGTTGCTAATCTTTGGCTTTGAAGAACATCCCTATTGTGTGGACATTTTACTATTTGTCACAAACTATGGTATTTTTTTCAGTAAAAATATGTAGATATTTTTATTTTATATTATTGCTATCTATAATTAATCTCACTAACAATTCCAAAAAAGAAAATAAAAACCAAATACAGTAGGTTGAGAGTGACTTTACATGGGCTTGATTTTTTTAGAATAATAGAAATGTGCTAAAATTAGATTGTAGCAATGGTTGCTCAGCTCTGTAAATACTGTGTGGTGTATTTTTCTTTTTGCAGTTCTGGGGCTCGAACCCAGGCCTCATGCAGATGAGACAAGCACACTACCATGGAGCTATATCTTCAGCCCAACTCTGAAAATATTCTCAAATTAATCAATGCTTTAAAACAGGTGACATTTTTTATATAGAGGTTATATCTCATTAAAGCTGTTTTTTTACAAAGAAATAGCCTCAGTGGCTGTACTCACAATTTTTATAGCCATTCTGTAACTTACAAATAATTTCAACATGATAACACAAGTGTTCTGTAAGATCTGATTATTTAAGATGTATTAGGGATGTCATTTGAGTTGAAGTCTTAACTCTATTTTATGTTTAAAGTATATGCCTTTTCCATCTCCTGGATAATATTTCCTAGTGACTGCCTGACCTTATTTCCTCCCTGTGGATGTAATTACCAGTAGCTTGCTGTTGGGGAATTGATGAATACATGGTGTTCCCACTCCCACTGCGAACTGTTGTAAAACATACACAAATATACCTGTGTACATGTGTGGAGGTATAGATGCATATGCGGGTCTCTGTGTGTCTATTTCCTGGATATCAATGTCTACAATTTTAGCTTTTCCTACCGTTAGTATTCTGAAAACCTGGTATAATAAGGATAATGAGAAGCCTGCACTGAGTATAAACATCACTGTGGTTTTCTCTACCTTGAATGTAATAATGCTTATCTTTAAGTGTTTTTTTACATTTTGTTTTGTCTTTTAAAGGCATACTTTGAATCTGGGTTCAGAATTTGGAAACAGTTCTGAAGCATTATTTTCCTTTTTCTTGCCTTTATTTGGTACTTGTTGCTTATTAATCTCTTTGCTGTACATGTGTGCCCGTCCCATTTTATTGCAATTCAGATCACACAGGAGAGTGGGTCACTTATTAGAATGAGAAAACTTAGATGTCCTGAATTTCAAGCTCCTTCAGCAGATCTCACCAAGTGTGCACGTGGGTGTGGGGGGGGGTATCTCTGTGTTGTACATGAGAACATGTTTGCGTTCGTGTGTCTCTTGCTATTCCTTGCCTTTCTCTCACTCTCCTATGTTTCTCAGTACAAGTTATCTACGTTTCGTAACTTGCTTTCGTGCTATCCCGTTCTTTCCTCATATTTTCTTTTACCTCACAAGGGTTTTTTTTTCCAGTTTGCAGAGTATGTTTATCTCAGTTTTATCCCCTCATGAGCCTTAAAGCCACCCCCACCCCCAGAAATACTATTTATATATGCTTTTCTGACTCTTTTGGGAAGAATCTTATAAGAGAAAGAATATTGTATATGTCTCTTGAAAGTTTTTTAATAGAGAATTTGGGGTTGAAATGTATTAAGCTTCCCCGTACCCATAGTCTCCCTTTCTCAGCACTTTAGTTGCCAAGTTGGTGAAGAAGATCACAGATTAACAGGTCAGACCTGCTGTGCTTGTCAGTGTGGAGTGATGTTAGACTAATAGCCTCACCGTCTCTAAGCTTATGTTATCTCCACGTAAAATTTGTGCAATACTTTCTTCATCAGGGGTTGCAGGTGTTAAATAAAATAGCCTGTGGCACATAGTCGGCTCACTGTGGGGCCCCGCACCCCTATATTCCCTTCTCTCTCCTCATGAGGCTTCTTCAGCTGCGCTTCACAGGCGCTCTCACGGGAATGCATGGGTTGAAGTCAAGGTCCAGCGAAGTTGGATTGAAAAATAAGTACAGCTTTATTTCCAGCATAGGTGGCTTCTTCCAGATCCTCTTTATGTGTGTAAAGCCATTGTTCTGAGTGTGGTCCCTGGACTTCACTGAGACTGTCAGGACAATCCATGGGAAAACAGAGGTTAGGAACAGAACCCCCATGTGTAGTGGTAGACTATAGATGCTACCACAGTTATTCTGTTATTCAACGACAGTTGTGCTTTAGGGAGCCAGTGGGCTCTGATAGACAGCAGGTAAATTGTATTTTACATAAGTAAAAGTGTTTTAATCAAAATCTAATCCTATGCCTTACTAGTCATAAGATGCAGGGCAAATCAATTAGCATAGCTGAGATTCCATTTTTTCACAGATTAAATGAAATTTGTAGTTCTTAAAACATCACAGTACCTGGGACATAATAGGTTATGAATTGTGCATTGACCTGTACACTGAGTCCATGGTTTAAACACACTGGAGCAGCATTGTACTTGTACATGAGCAGACCTAGTAAAACATTTAGGGGGATACTTAGGGTTTGCTTTTATGTCTGTAGGTGTTTGCAGTGATCTTAGGTCACAATAGAAGCAGTCTGATTTAAAGCCTATCACTGTATAACCTATTCTTCTACACTCTTATTGGAAACAGATCTTTACCCTTCTATTCCCACTTTACCTCCACATCTCCCAGCCTCGGACACATCTCACGGTCTAAACAGAGCCTGCCAAGTTTCCCTCTTCAGCCCATTGCTGCTGCTTGTTGTGTATGTCGAGAGGTTTTTGCAGAATGCCATTACTCTCCTGCAGTGCTTAATGTGGCCCATTTAACATGCAGCCTTTACATCTCACCTAACCTCTGCTTGTTTTCTAAAGGACAGAACATTCAAATCCCAGCCTCTCATGAAGCTGTTGAGATTACACAGAGCCCTGGCCATTGGTGCTGGGCCCAGCACTGAACTTCAGAAATGATTCAGAGCTCTCTTGTTTTTTGACCAATTTCTAAACATACAAGTGAAAAATCTGCTTGTCCTCTTCATTTGCTGTCACACATTTTTCCTTCTAAAGCCAATACATGCCAGTGTCTCGGGCCCTTCTCTAGGAAGTAACACCTGACACCCACAACTTCGAGGAGATTTGTCTTGGCTCACAATTTGCAAGTTTCAGCTCATGGTTGGCAGGCTCAAAAGCAGAAAAGGCCAGTAGCAGGGTCTGGACAGGGAGTGCTGCTTTCATCCTGGTGGCCATGAGACAGAGTGAGGCAAGAGCTGGAGAGGGAGACACACCCTTCCCCGTCACACCCCAGCGACCGCTGCCCGCCTCCTCACAGCACATTCAGCTGTGCATGCCTGGATGCACCGGTCCACCAGATGAGTAGTGACCCCATGATCCAGTCACCTTCCACACACACAAGACTGTGGGGGGACATTTCAGGTTCAAATCGTAACAGCCAGCTCTGGCTCACCACGTATTTTTAGCTTTCTCGCCTTCTGATTTAGTGCAACAGCATTTTCTGGTGTACTATCTGGGTTGTCACTGCACTGTCAGTGCTCCCAGTCGGGTTGGGCCTGAAGCAGTTTCATAGCTAAATGACAAACCCTTGAAGGAAAGGCGTTTGTCATAGAAATGGAAACACCAGCATGCTCTTTGTAATCAGTTCTTTAATCCTCCACCTGCCATACCATGGTGATGCCTTATAATTATCAGAGCAAAGACCTGAACCTCCTGCACCAAGGGGGAAAAATGAGCTCTGTGGGCGGGCGAGCGACAGAAGCTACTCTCCAGTGGGGTGGGGGACAGATATTTTGGAAAACTTTGACACAGAAGCTGATGTATTTGTATAACCTTTTCATGTAGAACCATGCTGCAGTCAGAGAAGGGGTTTGGTTTCCTTCATTAAAAGCTTATTAAATGAAGAAATAGGACAGTGGTTTTGCTTCAGTAGATGGGGGTCAGAGAGGCGGGCCTGATCTCCTCAGGATATTAATGTCTGCCTTCAGCTAGGGGAAATGAGCCGTCACTTGAGTTAGAGGCAGCTTTATGTGCTCATCACTAGGGATTCCCATATGTCCAGGGAGCTGCAACAGTAAAAAATGGCAGAGCTCAGTGGTAGAGTGCAGAGGGCTCTCATTGGAATTCATGTCAGGAAACTCTGCTCAGTCTGCCCAGAGCAAGTCTGTTTAATGTTGATCAGCTGTCCATCTGATAAACCGAATTGATATGGCATTCCCTCCCAGCGCTGCCCTGACCGTGACAGCCGCAGCACCCAGATGTCTCGTTAGGCTTTTTGGTACTCTCAAGTATTTTTAACCCCTTTTGTGGTACCCAAACCCAAAAGTACACTTCTGGACCTTGAGAGAGCTGCTGAGCCAGGCTTTCTTTCTGCTTGTCTGGCAGTAAAGATCCCAATTTAACTATTTCCAGAAACCAGGCACTATTAGTGAGTTTCCTCTGCCCCGCCTCATAATAAGTATCTGGTTGACATGCAGGATAATCATGTGTTGATAGTTCCAAGTTCATGTCTGAGTTATTAAAAATAATAGGTTTTTAAAATATTCTTAAAAACGGAAAGTTACCTACCTTGGTGTTGTGGTTTTTTTTTTTTTCAGTTATACTTTATTAAAGTAGTTTCATAGGTGTGTCCATTAGTCACTAAGTATAAATGTATCGTATCATGCCTAAAGAGACAGTGTGGTACACTTTTCTTTCTGGTCAGCTAATTTCTAATGAGATATATAGCAGCTCCTTGCTGAGTCCCAACATCCCTCTGCTCTGTCAAGTATGTCTACTACTACCTCAGGCGCCTCACCTCTTTGTACCCTGGTTGGTGGGTATGGGCGGAATCAGTTGTAGAGCACACTGACACTGAGCTTTCTTTTTCGGAAATAAATCAAAGGGAGAGTAAACACAAGTGTGTGTGAAGCTATGATTACTTTTAAATTATAATTGTATTTCTGCAAAAGTACAAGTTGTTTTAAATTATAGCCTTTAAATGAAGAATTGTTTGTTTTAAAGGTTTTTATTAAAGTAGTACTTAAGAATTTTTGTTTCATTTGATTTGTTTATTTGTCAGCACCTCTATATCTTGTGTTTCCGTGGGATGGCAAGATGTGTCTAATCTATTGGAAGTGGAACCAACTGCAAAGACTATTTTCTGCTTCTTTCCTACATCTCTGTCTTGGCGTGTTGGGTGCGCTTTCCTGAAGCAGACACGGCCCTCAGTGCCTGCAGGGACAGCTGAGTGACTGTGGTCAGAGCTGGGCCTTTTCAGTTGCTGTTCTTGTCAGCCGTGAGCCAGTGACTCCGTGATTCTGTCACTTCACAGGGGCCACCTTCACTATGGCTCACAACCTTGACACCATGATTTGATTTGATTTGGTTTGATTTGGTTTTGTACTGGATGTGATCTATAATTATGTTGAAATATATATAGATACCTTCACAGGATACAGAAAACAGTACTTGGAAATCTACATGTCTGAAAAGAGGTGAACTCTGTCAAAAACACATGTGCAGAAATCTTTAAAACATGTATCATAATAATGAAGCATAATTTTCAACTTAAGAAAAGAAAATGGAGTGTACACACTAAGAATTAGTATTGAAGCTAGCGAGAAGATGATAACAAAAATTGCGTTTTTGGGCCCCGTTACCCTGCAGTTTCTAAAAACAAAACAAAACCACTCTACAAAAATAGTAAACCTATTGGCATATAAGAAATATATTTTCAGTTCATTTATGGATCTTTTGTGGGGCAAAAGGAAGAAATAACACCATTTAATTTGTTTAAAAGATAATGCTAAGCTCCAGCGTTATTGCATACACAAGCAGAATTAGGACAGCATAACATTTATTCTTAAAAGTGAACTTACTTGAGAAAATATCTACTCGAGACACCTCCTTTAAGAATAAGCCACAGATGGACACTACTTTTACCCTTTACAATACCTCCTTTGTGTTTCCTTTTTTGTCTTTTTGAGACGGGGTCTCACTATGTAGTCTAGGCTGGCCTTGAGCTCACTTTGTAGCCTAGGCTGCTCTCAAACTCGCAACAGTCCTCCTGCCTCAGCCTCCTGAGTGCTGGGGTTACAGGCAGGCGCCACCACACCTGAGTGATACTCCTTTGGTTGTAAGTTTTCTGCAGAATTCTACACAGATACTGGTTTTTGTGGTTGAGAGTTTGTGTTTTATCACATTTGGTTTTGGTCTTTATTTTTAGATAAAAGCAAACAATTTATTTGAAGGTGGGGAAGAGAGACAGCACACTGGATGAGTAGGCAGTGTTTGAAAGGGAAATACTATCATATTGTTTTTAAAGTCAGAATTTTCATTTTCAAACTCAGAAATGAAGTGAGATTAGTTCAGGATACTGTGGCAGTCAGCAAATAATCATGGCAAACGTCGAATTCAGAGTTCCATCTTAGGTTATCAACATAAGTGCCAAATTAGGAAAATCCTTATGTTTTTCTAATTGCAACTTAAAGTGAATGATTCTCCTGGGATTTTAAGTCTGATTTACTTAATACAAATTAGTATTTGATGTTTATAGTTAAAAAGGATCATCATGAATGTTCTACATGGCATGGGTTTGTGAAGGCATATGCTTTTTCTTTTTGTTTTAGTTCATATGGCTGTTTTTCACCTTTGAAGCTGGAATTTTTTTCCAGTATTAAGGATTCAAATCTCTAGTATGCTAGGCAAGTACTCTAAGCTTGATATTCTTGTAGTGTGTTTTAGGAATTCTTTGGTTCTTACCTGCTTCTCCCCTCCCTCCACCCCACCCCACCCCTAGCCATCCATAATCTTTGCCCTTGTGGAGCTTTTATTCAGTGGAACTACAGAGAGAGAAACAAAACACAAACATGCACAGTAGGTAGTATGTCAGATGGCAGGAAATGCTATGGAAACAGATACAGAGTGTCTGATGGGGACAAGAGGGTTGCTGCGTCAGTGAGTGCGCAGCAGTGGTCAGAAAGGCCTTACTCGTGGAGATGAGCATTTTTCAGAGACCTGAAGAGGGTGAGTGAGTGTGCTGTGTAGATATAAGACAAGTATAGTACAGACAGAGAAAGGGGCAAAGGCCCTGAAAGCCAGAGCAAGCTTGGCATGTTTAAGGAGCAAGAAGGAAGCTCATACAGCAGGAGAGAAGGGAAAAGGTGGATTGGAAGGAAGAAAGTCGATGAGGTAAAGAGATAGAGAAGTTATGGCAGCTTTTATTAGGTTTTGGAGTCCATTATAAGGACTTGACTTTTACAAGTGAGTGAGATGTAAGCCACTAGAGGGTTTTAAGCAGAGAAGCAGTAGACTTGATGGTTTCTTCTATTCTCTGCTTCCTCTCTCTGCTACCGTTTTACCAGTCACTTTAGCCTCCTATCTAAAATGCATCTTTTATTTATCCTCTGTAATCAGCCTCACAGCAATACAATGATCCCCTGTTTCATTTTGCTTTCTGAAGTTTCAATTACCCAAAGTGAATTACAGTCTAAAAATATTTTTTTTCTTTTTTTTTTGGCGGTACTGGGGATCGAACTCAGAACCCTGCGCTTGCTAGGCCGGCGCTTATTCCACTGAGCTATATCCCCAGCCCCTACAGTCTAAAAATATTAAGGGAAAATTTTTAGAAATAAGTAAATCACATATTTTAAATTGCAAGCCATTCTGAGTAATGTGATAAAATCTTACACTGTCCTACTTTATCCCGGTCATGATATAAATCATCCTTTTGCCCAGTGTATCTATGTATTATATGCTACCTGCCCAGTAGTTACTTAACAGTGATCTTGGTTATGAGATCAGTTGTGACAGTGCTGCTGTAGCACTTGTATTCAATAACCCTTATTTTACTTAATAATGGCTCAAAAAGAAGAGTAATGATACTGGCAATTCCAGTATGTCAGAGAAGGGGTGTAAGTTCATCTCACGTCATGGTAAGGAGGTGGGTAAGTACTATTAAGACATTCCCTTAATTTTTATTATAGAATATGGCATATTGTTTTAATTATTCTATTTAATTGCTATTTATTGTTAATTTTTTACTACACCTAATTTAAAAATTGAACTTATCATAATTATGTATAGGAAAATACGCCATATTTATAGGGTTTATTATTATTATTCATGATTTCAGATACATCCTCTGGTAATCGTAGACCCTACCCCCATGATAAAGGGTACCACTCTACTGTAATTCTTCCATCAGAGTATCTTATGTCACACCCTGTCTACCCTTGTTGTCACTGTGGAGTCCACATTGTAATCATGTTGCTCCCAATACTAGAAAGATTGAAACAACTTTGTGACGTGAGTTTGCAAATTGTGATGTAAACCCAAGAATAAACTTCTTGCAAACTTGTTTTAACAAAATAAGTTTCTTCATGAAATCATTAGCTCCTGCTGTTGGAAATAGCCAAACAAAAGCTGAATGACTTCCTGAGTAGGACTTAAGTAGAGTTCTTTGAAATCATGCTTCAGTAGCCAGTCTTGGCATGGTGGATTATTCAGACATATTCCATTCTCAAAATACCACTTTCATCTGAGGATCTTTGTATTGCCCAGCAGCTCCTTAATTGTGCCACACTATGATTTAGAAAAACCTAAAATCCTTGCTGTACTAAAGACCCTCTTTAGTCCATGAATCCAGCTCATCTGTACTTCTCTATTAGCTAGACTTACCTGCTACTGTCTAGCAGACACCCCACTCTTACCACTAAATCTCAATTTTTGCTTGTTCTATGCCTGCAGCTGTATTTTTTTAAATTAGATTTTATTGGTACATTTTAGATATACATAACGATCACATTCATCAAAGGGAATTTGTACCTGCACATGATGTAACTTGGATAAATTTTCCCCACTCACCTGTCTTCCCCTCAACACTTCTCCCCTCCCCACTTAAAAAGCTTGGTTTCCATGTTTTCTTTCCTTTTTCATTTTTCTTAACTTTGCCCTTCTTTCCTTTCCCCTCCCATCTCTCTTGTTCCCCTCCCCATTTGAATATTTTCCTCCCATATTTGGTCCTTAGTTACATTTTCTGACACAGAGGAACAATGAGATATTCACACAAGTGTGTCCAATTTATTTCACTTGAGAGTATGGACTCTTAAGTGCATCCATTTTCCTAGAAGTGTCTCAAGTTTATTCTTCTTTATGGCAGCGTAGTACTCCATTGTAAATTTAAAAACCTCTTTTTTACCCATTCACCAGCTGATGTGTGCCTGCAACTTTAAAAGGCTTAAATATTTAAAAATACAAAATACTAATAAGTTCATACTCTCAGCCTCTACCTATCTACCTACCTACCTCCTTCCCTTTCTACCCCTTGTCCCTCCCTCCCCGCAAATCAACCCATGCTGTTCATTCACTTAGCATATACCCAGAGATACTGTGTACCAGGCACTGATATAGGTAGTTGAGATACAATAATAAAATTATAAAATTTCAGCCCTCATGGAATTTGCTTTCTTTGATTTGCTTTCTGTTCATGCCAAAATATCAGAGACAGCTTTCCAAGTCAGTAGATGTAGATCTGCCAGTCTTTTTAATTGCTACCTAGTATTGTACTGCACTGATGGACATTAGCTTGTTTCCGAAGTTTTGCCCTTACTAACCTATGTAATATATGATATTAAAAAAGAAACGTGTGTGTAAATCTTGCTGTTATTTCTATAGCTATCATAGATCAAGCAGTATACAAATTTTTTTGTTTTTTTCAGATACTATATTTTGGTTTCCATAGGTCTGTGATGACAAACCATTTACAGCTTTCAGTGAAAACAGCCTGTTTCAGTATGCATGCCATAGGTTCGCCACCACAGCTCTAAGTTATAGCAACTTAAAATCTAATAATGTACCAGGGAAGCTTTTCCCTGGTGATTGCCTTTAAGAGTTAGGCTGTTCAAATGTATGTAATAAGGGAAAGGCAGAAGCTGGTGCGATGATGAGTGTTGCTCTAAAATCTTTCAAATTTAACTTATTTTTAAAATACTGACTGTCAAGCAATATGCCTGTGGGCTTCATTTGTGTCTTGGAGCACTCCTGAGACCTCACAGAAATTCTGTCTTCTTAATCTTCTTTAGTTTTGCAAAGCTAATTAACCCTAAAAATTATTGCTGTTATAATACTCCTAAATTATTGGTAAGGTTGAGCATCGTTTTATATAACTTTTCGCCATTTGTCCTTTTTGGAGGAACTACTACTTTGTACCCTTTTCCATTTGCTATTAAGCTGTTTATCTTGTTTTTATTAATTTTGTCCAGTTTGGACAAGTTCCACATGTATTTTGAATATAGATCTTTTTTTTTTAGTGTATATAGTACTAGAGATAAAACCGGGGGCACTCTAACACTGAACTATATCCTCAGTACCTTTCTAAATTTTTTATTTTGAGATAAGATCTCCTTAAGTTGCCTATACAGAACTTCAACTTACAACCCTCCTGTCCCAGCCTCCCAAAGTGCTGGGATTGCAGGTGTGCACTACCATGCCTGATGAATGGCAATCTTTTGTCTGTTATATGTGTTGTATATACTTTAAGTCAGTATTTGCCTTAGCTTTTTATATTTTACTGTTATATTTTATTTATATTTTAACCAGTCAAATTTATACATTATTTTCTTTACAGGTTCCTGACTTCCATCTTATTTTGCAAGGAATTCTACAAGGAATTTTCATACCAAGGCTATAAAAAATATTTTCCTCAATTTATGGGGTTTTTAGAAAACATTTTGATCATTAATTCATTTAAATATATTTTATGTATGGTGTATGGTAGGAATCTAACTTTGTTAATTTTTTTCCTTTAATTGGTAGCCAGTTGCCCCAACATATTTCTAAGAATAGTCCATCTTTTCCTTAATGGTTTGGAATATTATTATTATCATAAATAATTTTCCAAATATATTTGATTTCCGAATTCCATTCCACTAATCTTTGAGTCTCTTCTTGTAATATTAATATACTTTTTAAAACTGCAGTAGCTAGGCATAGAGGCAGATGCCAATAATCCCAGCACCACATAGGCTAAGACAGGAGGATGACTGTGAGTTCAAGGCCAGCCTGGACTACAGAGTGAGACCCTACCTTTAAAAAAAAAAAAAAAAGAACTGCAATAGCTGCTTAATAAATTTTAAAATGTAGAATGATAAGTCTCATTTTCTTTTTAGCTTATGAATTTATTCTTCCCACATGAACATAATAATTAGTTTTCCAATTCAAAGAAAGTTCATGTATTCAAATAAAATCAATTTTAAAAAATGACTCTTGCCTACCATTTTAATATTTTAAAAAGACCTTAAACTTTGAGCATGTTACGTTTGAGATTTTGATGAGTTTTCTGTTGATATACAGAGAACCTGGGTTTTAAAATCCAAGAGCCCTGGACTTGAATCTAGTTCTGTTATTTACTGGCTGTTGAACTTGAGCAAGTTGCAACCTGTCAGCCTAGCTCCTTTCTGTACAGTTGAGATACTGCTTACATTAAAGAGCTGTTCTTTTACATTATTTTATTTATTAATCAGCTAATTTATTCTTCCAAAAACATTTGACTTACGGTGTTCAGCATATGATATAATTAATTGGCTCAAAGTAATTAATTTAGTGATAGCCATCATCACCACTGGGCACTTTTAAAAGGAAGATTTGAACTATTTCCAGATGAAGTGACATGGTACTAGCATTTACTTTGGAATCATTGGAAAGGAAGCGAAGG
This sequence comes from Dinomys branickii, assembly GCA_004027595.1. NCBI lineage: Eukaryota > Metazoa > Chordata > Mammalia > Rodentia > Dinomyidae > Dinomys > Dinomys branickii. The sequence continues at coordinate 3,347 of PVLD010018722.1, read as the reverse complement.
GTGTAGCCGAAAGAACGTCAGCCTTGGGTTAGTAATTCTTGAAGCTGGGCTGCGTCCCCAGAAGTTCTTGATGCTACGTTTTCCATGTGTATATGTTTGAAAATTCTCAAAAAGTTTGTTTAAATGCATTGTAGAGGCTGTTAAAAATGACAACATTACATGTACAAGACTGTGTAAATATTATTCTCTGTACTAGTCTGTATTTTTTAAAAACCTCTCGGAAAGAAGGAAGAGAAGGAGGAAGAAGGAGGAAAATTAGAGAAGGTCCCGTTGTCTTTTATCTCCCATGTTTGTGGCAAAGCACGCTTGACATGCCCACTACTTTCATCCCAACCTCAGTGTAAAACATGCAGAGGGAGTTCAAGTTGTTAAGATAATTTTTAATAATTAAAACTGTTCATCAGCAGACATGGTTCCTGTGAGACAGTTATCACTCAGACTTAAAGGCAGCTAACTGGAGGCCAACTGACCTCTGTGGTCACCCCCAACCGAGTCTGTAAACCTGACTTTTTGAAAGTAAGAATGTCTCTTAGTTACTTTTCTCTTTGCAGAGACAAAATACCCAACACACAAAAGAGGAAATGTTTATTTGGCTCACAGTTTATAGAGGTTTCAGTTCATAGTTGGGTGACTCCAAGACAGGGTGGCGCGGCAGAAGGGCACTGCGAAGGAGAAATAGCTTGCGATGGAAAGAAGGCAGCAAAGTAGTGAAGCGGCAAGGCAGCCAGTGACAAACCACAAGCAGCCAGCAGGGGCCCTCCTTCTGTCCCTTCCCTCTTACTCGGGCCGCGTACCCTTAGGGCAGGTAACACTCACACCCAGGATGCGCAGCCTTAATCCTGGCATCACACCATGAATCAATCCCAGCGCCACATCCTTCATCCCAGCAGTACAAATCCTGGATCCAGCCACCTCCAAAAATCCCCATCTATGAAGCGTGAGGTTCCAGGGAGACAGCTAGATACAAGACATAAGAAATGGTAACGGGGGCTGGGGATATAGCTCAGTGGAATAAGCGCCTGCCTAGCAAGCGCAGGGTCCTGAGTTCGATCCCCAGTACCGCCAAAAAAAAAAAAAAAGAAATGGTAACAACCCCCTATACTCTTTATAAAATGAATTACTAAGAATTTTATTCATTTAACAAATACTTATAGGCAGTCGAGGGAAGTAGATGGCATAATTTACTGTGCAATGAGGGAAAGGGGTAGCAGGAAGATAGATGACTGGCGAATAATTACAGTAAAGTGTGATAGATGACTGAGCTATATTCAGACATCATCGTGAACTGAGTTAACTCTGAAGAAGTGAGGAGCAGTGTCACACAAGTGACATGTGGGCTGATTTTTAAACCTTCTTAAAACAAATAAATCTGTTACTCACCCTATAGCAGCAACATTTATATGGCACCTTCAAACAAAGGACCTCTGTAGACATGCTAAATAGGGGGAAAAGGGTCTCTCCTTGTAAATAGTGTGCAGCTATCTCCAAGAGGTGAGTAAAATCAGAGTGCAGAAATACGAACATAAAGTGTCTTGACCATGTTGGTGGGACAGTTCTATTGACTCTTTCAGGAATGTCTCTGGCTACATATAACTGGTCTCAAAGAGTAGCTTAAAAGAATAAAGTAATTACCTCAAAAAAAAAAACCCACCTAAGAAATCTAACAAATGGATACGCAGCTCAGTGGTACATAAGCTCAGCATGTACAAGGCCCAGGGTTCATTGTATAGAACACATGCACATGTACACACGCACGCGCACGCGCACACACAGACAAAAAGAAAAAGCAAGAAGTTAAAAAACTTGTTCAGGGCTAAAGCTTCTCCTTTCTTCTTGGCCCTCATTCTGAGGTTGGAGGCTTTCCTCAGCACCCTGAATCTGTACTGTGCCTCTGGGTAGTAGCCCCATATCCCAGACCAGAAGTGGTAAACTCAAAATGCCAAAGGCACATAACTAACTAAATCTGTCCCCTTATATTAAGAACTTAGCAGATTTCTCAGAAATCCCACCTAACAGACTTCTGCTTACACTTCATTGACCCGACTGTGTCATGTGATCACATCCAGCAGCGCAAGATGCGGGGGAGGTCTTTCTAAGTAAGAGCCTTGCTATGCCAAGTAGAACCAGGCTATGTTATTAGGAAAGAAGGGAAAAAGGAGTAGGTAACCAGAAATGCCTGCTATTCTTATTTCTGAAGCTTAGGATACTGAAAAATTGTTTTGCAGAAGTGTTGAAAGAAAATAGATGAAAAATAGAAACTAACATAATGAAAGAAAGTGATTTAGTAAAAAAAAAGCAGTATTAGAGATTTATTTTTTATTTCATGAAACAATAAAATAAACCCAAAAAAGAATAACAGTACTTCATACACTGCTCATCATTATCTTCAAAGTAGTTACTAAGAGTACAAGACATAAACCAAAGAGACTATAAAACATCAGTTAATCCTTAGAGCTTCTTTCAATGTGGTAATTACTTCATAAGTAGTATTTTGTGACTATTTTTCATTCAAAATTTAGCATGAGAAATATCCAAGAATACTAAAATATATATGTACATAAAATGATATGAAGACTTTAATTTGAAGTAATTTTTAAAACTCAGTGTATTGGAAGTCTACTAGATTGCTTTGATTAGTAGTAAAGAGGAGTAGGATGAAGTCTCCCACACGCTCTCTCACTGTGCTGCTTCTGTCACATATTGCATTGATCCACACTTGTTAATCTGGTAATGAAATCAGAGAAGCTGATCGAGCAGGACTAGATAGTTCAATTAGAGAATAGATTTAAAAGCTGGGTATGGTGGCGCATGCCTGTAATCCCAGCACTCAAGAGGTTAAGACAGGAGGAGCACTGTGATTTTAAGGCCAGCCTGAGCTACATAGTGAGACCCTGTCCCAAAACAACAACCACCAAAAAACCCCAATATTATCTAAAGAAGACTAACCACTTCATTCCTATTTTCTTTTCTTTTCTTTTCTTTTCTTTTTTTAAATTTTATTTTAAAGACAAAAGAATGGAGACATATGAACCAGAAAAGCCATAAACAATACAGAAAATACAAAGTTATACAGAATACACTAGGGAATTAGAACTGTATGTTGTATTACATAGTTATCTTCACATTAGTTAACACAAAAACATTACAAGAAATACCAAATTATAGATAAGATAGTAGGGAATTTGCACTGGATGCTGTATAATATAAAGTTATCTTCATTTCTGCTAGTACAAAAACGACTGAGGAAATGCAGAATTATAGAGAACATAGAAGGGAATTAGCTCTGGATGCTGTCCTACATAATGTTACCTTCATCTTTGTTACTCAGGTTACACAGATGATGGCCC
>PVLD010018721.1:0-38247 GCA_004027595.1 Dinomys branickii | reverse complement strand
GGTCTGCTGCAGAGGTTGCTCCAATGACTTTTCTTTGGGGGAATGTCCCTTAAGCTTTCTGCTGAGAGTTCCGCTTAAAAGGCTGTACAGATATTGGTTAGATACTCCCTACCTAGTGACCTGGGTGAGGTGTGTAAGACCGCTCCCCCGCCCTCCCAGGGTTCCCTGCATGTATAGGGATGGATCTCCTCCCCCACTCGGTGATCTGGTCGCGAGCGCCGATATCTCACCAGTTTTTGGAGTCCCTGCAGGCATGAAGGTTCCAAGGTGCCAGTCTATCCTTTGGGGCTTTCTGCGCGGCCCGCCCGATGCTCGCGAAATGTGGGACTGCTGGGCGTTGCCGCCGCCAGAAAGCCGATCTCTGTCGGGAGTCGCCGGAGAGCTGCGCCGGCTCGGGAGGTGGGAGGGACCGAGCTGTCTGTGTTCTCAGGGCGTTAGGACCCAGCCAATCTTCCTCCCCGCTCCCGGCATTTGGGGCCCTCCGCGCGGCCTGCCCGATACGCGCGAAACGTGGGTTTGCCGGGCGTCTCCGCCGCTAACAAGCCGATCTCTGTCGGGAGTCGCCGGAGAGCTGCGCCGGCTCGGGAGGCGGGAGGGACCGAGCTGTCTGTGTTCTCAGGGCGTTAGGACCCAGCCAATCTTCCTCCCCGCTCCCGGCGTTTGGGGCCCTCCGCGCGGCCTGCCCGATACGCGCGAAACGTGGGATTGCCGGGCATCTCCGCCGCTAACAAGCCGATCTCTGTCGGGAGTCGCCGGAAGGCTGCACCGGCTCGGGAGGCGGGAGGGACCGAGGCGGCCGCGCTCCCACTGCGCTTGGACCGAGCCAAGCTTCTTCCCCGCGCGGATCGTCCCCGGCTCCCAGCGTCTGGGGCTTTCCCACGTCTCGCCCTGGCAGCCTGGTCCGCCCTACCACATCTCCCTCGGCATCTCAGAGAAATACGCCCAGTTTGAACTTCCCAGCCGAGGTCCCGGCATTCACGCTCGCCAAGTCTGTCTCGAGCTGGTGGTGTTTATTAAGGAGGTTCGCTCCCTTGCTGCTCACCTGGTCGCTATCTTCCCATCCATCCCTTTTGATTCTTCTAAAATCCCCCAAATACCCTGCCCCTACACACACTTTAGCAGTGCTGATTGTAAACATAACAGATAAGAGGATGATCTCTGTTAAAAATTACACATATAAATGTGTTACTAATAGAGTTGAAGAAAAATATTTTTCTTGGTTGTGAATAAGAACCCGGCCCTGAAGTCATTCTCTAGCACCCAGTGCACCTGTGGAATGGTGGAAGTGTTTACATGCTCTACCCTCCAGAGGCCAAGTTTCTATTCATTCAAAACAACACAATTCAAGCTGCCTAAGACTAGAGCAGAATTCTGGCTTCATAGGTGCCATGTTTTCCCTTATATACTACTTAGCACTCTTTGATTGCAAATGGCAAAAAACCAACATGGATTGTCGTAACAGAAGACGGTCTTTACTTTGAGGATAGAAGTGCATCATGGAACCTATCAGAAGGATGTCTGAGCCTCTGGGAGAACTGCAGTTAACTTCCTAGAAATGCTTTCTGACTCCTCACATACAGAAGTAAGAATAGCTTTATATATAGGACAGAAAGCATGGCTGCTAAAATCTCTGAGTTCTCACCGCTTACAAAAAGGGAAATGATGTGATACTCTCAGTCCCAAATCCAAGAATCTAAGAGGAGTTTTTCTTAGCCCTGCTTGAGTGAAGGTCTTACTCTAGGGAGTCATTTGTGTCAGAGGAGGGTAGCATTACTGGTCCACAGAGAGATCTCTATGGTACTGTGGCAGTAGACAGCAGTAAGGTGGCCCTCCTTTGGGGAGTTGAAGAAGGACTATTTTCCTCAGGGGGCCTCCGATGATAGAAAGGTCCTGGTAAAATGTTCCATAGATGTCAGCTATGTGAGAGATTCTATATTTGTGAAAACTGATGGAGACTAGGCCAATTCATTAAATTAATCACCAACATAAACAGTCCAAAAGAAAGAAAGCAGTCCCTCTGAATGGATATATGAGACCCAGTGAATAATGAACAAAGATTGGCATGGTAATTTTCTGTTGGCCATGCTTGGGTAAACTGTTTCAGAGGAGTAGTTCTTCTGTCTTTAATAAATAGTATGCCAATTCCCACAGTTTAGGTTTTTCCATAATAAAATAAAATACTTGTTTAACTTCATGGAACAAAGGATCGCTTAACCTTTCTCCCAATCTCTACTTCATCTGCTGTGTGTGAACTTCAAAGTAAGCCCATTAGATGACATGAGAGGCTCTTGAAGTTCCCAGAGGGAAGGATGGTGGGAGGACAGAGAAATAAAGATGAGTCAGAATACAGAAAGCTGAGGCCAGGTGGAGCCCTTTCTCTGGATAGGAGTAAAGGAATCACTCAACCACCATAGTGCCTTTATGTATACATTTGGCAGGTTGATGTCATGTGACACCCCTCTGCCTAGCAACCTGTTTGCATGGCAACCTCAGGGCACCTGGCTTTCTCAGAACTGGAGCAGCTTGTTCATGTGACTCATTGCTCCAGCCCCAAATGTGTGATCAGTCTCCAGCTTCAGCCACTCCACACAATGGAGTACATAATACTACATGATTAATGTGAACCCGTATCCCTCATGGTTTACTCTGGGGAAAGGATCTGTTATCCTAGTTTCTCCAAAGAAACATAATCAACAAGATTGTGTGTGTGTGTGTGTGTGTGTGTGTGTGTGTGTAATATTATATATATAATATATAACCATATATATCTGTATGAATATATAGATGAATATGAGAGAGATTTATTTTACAGAATTGTCTTACGTAATTGTGGAGGCTTGGTAAATTCAAACCTAACAGGTTTGAGACTCAGGAAAGAGTTGTACTTTGAGTCTGAAAGCAGTCTGATGCCTTCTCCTTGGGAAGTTTTTGTTCTATGAAGCACTTTAAGTGATTGGATGAAGTTCATTCATATTATAGATAGTAATCTGCTTTCCTCAAAGTATATTGATTTAAATATTAAGCTCATCTAAGAAACACCTTTACATCTGGAACAATGTTTGACCAAAAGTCTAGGTAACAGGACACACCCAAGTTAATACACAATGTTAACCCTTACACGGTGAGGTGGTGGACTATCAGACACCACTGAAGGGACTGACAAGCATAAATCCACAAAGACAGTCTTATGTCAGCCTGAGAAACGGGCATGGTTCCTTGAGTTCCAGGATCTGGAAATATTTACAGTGTAGTTATACCAGAAGATGGAAAGAACTGTGACAGGGAGATACAACTGGGGGAAGGAAGACCCTCTTATGGACTGCATCAGGGACATTTCATGGCACAGTAGTGGGCCCAAGAGATTTTAGAGTAGAGTGACCGGGTAGACATGCACGGGAACCTTCAGAGTCAGGAGTGACAGTGGCAGTGGGGACATCTTTGGTTGACCCCAGGGGGGAACAACCTCTTATTGCTTCTTCCTGTGGCTGCGCCAGGCAGGTCTGTTTGAGGTACCAAGCACGCAGGCAGACCATGACCTTTCTACACTGTGCAGCACTGGGCTAGGAGAAGTTTTGCAATGATTCTCAGAGGCCATATACCAATATGGAAAATGTAAGATAACCTAGGAAAGACCATTTCTACCCTAGGGCACCTGCAGGGAAGCTAATGATACACTACTTTTCCAAACCAACATTTCAATGAAACTGTTATCTAACGTTTTTGTTGCTGTTATTTTTGTTGGCATGGGGAGAAGTTGACTTTATATGAGAGATTACACAGCCAGGTTTGCTATAGCTGTTGTTGTCTTGTAGTATTCTCAAAACAATGCTCCATCTACCCATCATCCTTAGTGAACAGTGAGGTGCTGACTGAAGAGTGTTTGACTGAGAACTGAAAAAGGAAAGAAGAAAGCAGTTTCTGTTGCATACCCAAAAGAAAGTTTCTTAGTAAATATCTCCAATAAATACGTTTTATCTCTCAAGTCTTTGTGATCTTTATTACCTCTCTTTTTCTCTCTGGCGCTCAGTCGTTTTGTCTCATGACTGCCCTTTCTTGAATATTTATCTTCCTCTCTCCAGTGTCTTATTTTTTCCCTTTCTTATGAAGAGTAATTTCTTGCCATTCTAGCTTTATCTGTATTCAGACGACTCCCTGTGTAGTTGGCTGGGAGAATGGCCTTTGTTTTAGGGTATAATACTGAGATCAGATCACTGTGATCAGAGAAGTCTACAAATAAGGGTTACTGAAAACCATGCATGAGTGGGATATGCAAAAGACAAAATTCCTTCTTCAAACTGTGCTTATACGTGACTCAGAAGATGAGATTCCTACAACACTAGACACCAGCTGTACCAGTTTCCACAGTTAGGATTCTAAACGCATATGCTTCCTTATTGAGTTTAGGCTTTATTTAACATGTGAGGGTATTGATCTGCTCTTGAGTTCCGATTCTGGGAGAAATAATTTAATCACTTACTTTGCTTAGGAGACTTTAATTTTCTTCACTTAATATCCTACTTCTCATTATATCCTTGAGTTTCAGGCTTCTTTGGTGCACTGATGAGTGAAGATTGAGAGCTCCTTATGAATGTGGACTGTGGATCTCTGAGCAGATCATTTCTTTCTCATGTGAACTCAGAGAAGGTGCGAGGTGGCAATTATGACCACAGCTGGATGCTTGGGTCATTGGCTCAGGGTGAGAAATGAGAATGGAAGCTGATTTTAAAAAGTGTCTGAGTATACTCTGGCAGCTCCACACCCTGCATACACACTCTCCTGAGCCTCACTAAGGGAGAGAAGCTACTTTTGGCTCTTGGCTCCTGATGAAGCGTGGTCTGGTGTGGGCACAAACACATCATTTTGTAATAAGAGCACCAGCCAAACAACATAATTCTAAAGATTAAATGAAATAATTTTTAACCCTAAAGTATTGCATAAATACCATTAAGTTTAATTTTAATTTTCTGAGCTGCTGATTTATAAGATTTAGGATTATTAATGTTACTGAGTACTTCATTATACAATTGAGGGTATATAATGGCAACCTTAGGTCATTCTTTAGAAATTACTGAAGTGCTATTTTAGAACTGTGGTTTTTATATCTACATATCTTTGTCTTTCCTACATGTGAGTGGCTTATATCCGTGAGTTTATTTGTAGGCACAGTATAATTTTAGTCTTGCCATTTGTGAAAAATAAAGGGACTTGAAAGCTTTGCAAATAAGAAGTTGGGAGTTATAGAGTTTTAAAAAGATTGACTCTAAAAGAGAAATGCTTTTTATTTCTCTGGGATTGAAAAAACTTTCAAAGGGCATAAAATTTTCCAGGGATTTAGACAAATGTAAGGAAATGTTAACAATGTCCTTAATTCTGTGGCTAAGAGATTGCTTCTGTTTACATTTTGATATATAGAATATTAAACATAAATAAAGCTTGGACTTTTTCACGCTTCAATCCACATTAACCCTGAGTCATCATTTTTTTATAATTCAATTTGGAATTACTTCATGTGTAAATAGCACCACATTCCCTCCATGTGGGTTCCCAAGCCAACATTTTACCACATTTGCTCTATTATTACCCTTTGTCCTGCCATGTGGACATGCATGCGTATACAGTCTTTACCACCATAAGTTTCTTCTGAATCATCTGAGCGAAAGCTATGATGCCCCAACATCTCTAAGTCCTCCAGTGTGTGTTTCCAACCCCTTGCTTCCACACAAGGGCACTTTCCCACATTCCCACCAGGCAAAATTCTCGAGCAGGAAATTAACATGACATAACACCACACTCCAAGCCATAGGCACCATTCAAATTTCTTCAACTGTTCTAAAAATATCTCTTTTTCCCTTGCTGAGAAAAACATGACACAGACAAAAACATAACCCAGAGACACGTGTTGCGTTTAGTTATTGCTTTAATTTCCTTCTACCTAGAATAATTCCTCAATCTTTCCCTATCGTCCATAGTCTTTTTTTTTTTTTTTTTTTTTTTTTTTTTGCGGTACTGGGGATCGAACTCAGGGCCCTGCACTTGCTAGGCAGGCGCTTATTCCACTGAGCTATATCCCCAGCCCTCTTCCATAGTCTTGATGTTTACAGTTTTGTATTCTGTGTTCGTTTTGAAGAGGGTCTGTCTAGCAACCCTTTATGATGTGGGTGCTCAGAACACTCATCTAGGGCAGCACTACTCCAAAAGCGATGCCGCACCGTTTCAAGGCGTTGCTTCTGCGGAATGTGACTTTGGACCACCCTACCTTGGAGGATATAAACCCTACCTTGGAGGATATAAACCTTTATCCCCATGACTGGCAAGCAGACTACTGACATTGAAGGTTGTCCTGACCCTAATTCTAACAACCTGCAAGTACGTTGCTTTCATGGTAGAAAGAACTTTGCAGATATTTTAAGGTTAAACAGTTTCAGATGGGGAGATTATCTTGGATTTTCCAGATGGGTCTAATCTAACACATGAATCCTTTACAAAAAGCAGAATATTAAAACTACAGAGAATCAGAGAAGTAACAATGTGAGAATTCTGCATTTGAGAATAGAAGAGAGGGGCCATGGGCCAAGGAATGAGGGCATCCCCGAGAACCTGGAGAAAGTGAGGAAATGGAGCTTTCAAAAGGGTCAGAACCCACTCAATGTCTCGATTTTATCCCAGTGAAACCCATGTTGGACTTATGATCTACAAAAGTTTAAGCATAATGAATTAATTTTTAAGAGCTATACACACGTGGTGTAGCTCTTTCTGATCCCAAAGTAAGTTTTCAAATTTTTCTGTCCTGCCTTTTGGCTCCAATTCTCACTACAAATCTAGCTAAAAGTAGCCAGCAGTACCCATACAACAGCCCCATGTTAGGCTGGCTTGAAATTTCCTCCACCAAATTAACTGACCCACCACCCTTAACCTCAGTCTTCTGCAAAGTATTAGCACATGGGCAAAATGTAGAAAAACTTTCTGTACAAACAACACGTCCTCTAGTCCAACTGCCAATGGAGTCTGTTCCCATATGAAATCTCTTGAGGTTGGCCTTTACTGTTCACATTCCCATCAACATTCTGGTCTCAGTTCTGACCAGAATCACCCAGCAAGTTCTGCTTACAGCATTCCAGGGGTTTTCTAGCCTGCATTACCAAACTTTTCCAAACTCTTCCCACAAAACGGTTCTAAACCCCATGTTTGTTGCCGTCTCAGTAACAACCCCACTTCTAGTATCTATTTTTTATAATCAGCTTTCTCATCACTGATACACAGTACTTAGCACCCACCACTTAAAGGAGGAGGGGTTTAATTTGCTTAAGGTTTCAGTCCGTGACTGGCTGGTGGCTCCAAGGCAGAGACATCATGATAGAAGGTGTGATAAGTCCTTTATGGCAGACGGGAAGCAGAACAGGGGAAAGGTGCCAAAGTGGAAGGGGTAAGGGTTCAGATGCAGACCTCTAGGTCTCACTTCCATGGCCCACACAGACACACCTAGAAGTACGCCCCACCAATTCCCAGGGTGGATTCCAAAGCCAGTTAAGTTATAACTCCAAGCTAGCCACTAGAGGTATTGTGTGAGGCAGTGGGAACATCACGGTGAATAAAAAATCCTCTGTCCTCATGGTCCTTGCCATATTGCTTAGCTCCTACAGTAGGACTGAGATGAAACAAAGAACAACATAAATGCAAAGCCACAGGTGTGAAAAGGCAAAAACGGAAAGGTACAAGGCAAGATTACACAAAAGGAGAATCATTTAGTCAGGAAAAGAAGGGATGTTTCTCAAGGGGAAAATATGTTTATTAAGCTCATCTTTAGGGGTAGAAGAGTCTGGGGTTCTAGAACGTTGATCTAATTCTTACTAGGTGGTGAAGCAATATTTTCCATCATTCTAAAAACTGAGAAATCAAGATGTCTTATTAAACTATAGTTCTGGCTCAATGGAATTTACTCTCCCATATTTGCATATTCAGTGCACCTTGAAGAACACAAAGGTAAAAGCCTCTCTGAAGTAAACAGAAAACAAGCAGAGGTAATCTGCTATATTAAACTGCTGCTTAATATTTATATAATATCAGCTAACTGCAGAGTACTTTCCTGGCACCTATATCTGTGGGACCAAAAGTCAGTGATTTTTTTCTTTGTTTTGCATACTTTTCTCCCTTTGTTGTTTTGATCCATACTACAAAAATTATTTCCAATGACTTTCACAGTTCTTCAAGGTCCTTTAGGATGTTACATGTAGTTCTCTCCTCACAAAGAGACCTGCTTTAAGTTATCTACAGCTAAAACTGATTCAGTTAGTTAATTATAATTCTGAAGGAATGTTGAGGTATATAGTTGTTAGGTGTTCTGCTTTCTGGAACTCTCAGATGGAATTTCCAGTCATAAACAAGAATACCATTTGGCATTTGTGGATGGGAAGTTTGACAAACAAGCTTTCTTCTTGGAAATTAGGCAGATAAGCTTTCTGGAACTAGTTGCTGAAGCTCTGTGACTGGGCCTAACTCGTGATGTGTTGCAAACTTCTTTTTACAATTCCCCAGCTAAGAAAGAATTCATGAGTCAGAACACTGGGGACTGCTCATGCAGGCACCTTGATTTTAAAGAAAATTTGTCACATCTTGTAAAAATAAAGAAATGCTATGTATTTACCAAGAGGTACAAGGATGTGTTGGTAGGGTGAGTTTTGTAATGGATACAAGTCATATACACTAACTACCGATTCACCAAGGAGGCCCCTAAAAATGATGGCTTCTAGGACAAATGAATAACAAAGATAACAATTAGTATGAAATGTTTAACAATTCCTACATCTCATTAGATGGAGACCACACTCCAATGGATTTACAAATTAAGCAGGGTTGATTGGTAATAAAATAAATTAAGCAACATAGGGAAGCGGTCAGCTGTTGTTAAGGACTGACTGCCACTAACGTGTAGCAGTAATTAAAATAACTGCAGAATAATGGCACTTGTTAATGTTGAAAGCAAGAAGAGACAGATTAGTTGCATTTATTTAAAATACATTTATTTTGTGTTTCAGTTGTGTATTTTTTCCCATTCATGATTACAACTTCTCTTTTTACATTTTGGTAAGAGTTTATTTTTTATTTCTGGTTCAGATAAAACATGTTTATCAGGAATAATTCAAAAGTATAAAGAAAGATATAAAGTAAAAAGCAAAATTCACAGGGAAATCCCAATGAAGATAATTACTGTTAAGAATTTTGTTGAAATCCTTGCTGTTATTTCTATGTACGCATAGAGCTGACATCAGTCTAATCTGCATTTGTTACCAGGTTAAAACGCTGTCCTATACATGCAGAGACAGAATTTTTTCCTTTTACTCCCAGGTAGGAATTCTGTCCATTGATCATTTAGTTTTTTCCCACCTTGTTATTTTGATTGTGGTAATCAGTGAAGAAAGAACCAAAGGAAGAAGGAAGAGGAGGAAGTGGCTGATCAATTTGAACATCATAGTGAAGTTTTTGGGTTAAGAGTAGAAAAGAGAGTTGAGAAGTGTGATCCTTCAGGAGCTCTTAAAATGTGGGAGTCAGAGGGTAAGAGGAAAAAGGCAGGATGCAGAAGATATTTTAAGCTGTCTGGTGCTGTAGGTTAAGGATGATATGTTCTGAAATGTTTTCTGAAAATTGGGAGCAAAGGATGAAATAGCTTTGTGTTGGCTTTTGGTTCTTCAGCTTTTTCTGTGACTATGACACTAGTAAGATTATACCATGGCGGAACCTGGGGTTGATTTCCTTTGCACATAAATGGGCATTTTGTTTCATAATTCCTTTCATCCAAAAATACGTCCTACAACATCTCCTTAAATCAACAAATGTAAATCTACATGATCCTCTTTAGTGAAGCATTCTCTTGTATGAATATCCCCATATCGTTTTATCTAATTCCTCATTGGTGAATGTTTTTGCTGTTTCTGATTGTGCTGAACATATTTGTATACCTTTGAATATTTATGTAACTATCACTAGACTATAGCATTTAAATTTTACTACATAATGGTAATAAAAATAATGCTTATTTACACTCCTACCACAATGTATATTTCCATATTGATGCAATCTTATTACTTTTTTTTGGTGAGTGTTACTACAATTCTGACAACATTCCCTAGAGCATACATAAGAAGAAAGTGAAACCCACGGAGACTTGAGCAGCTCCAGCCTAAGATGCTAGAATGGAAGCAGTTCTAGTCTTTTGGCCACTCCACAGGGGTCATGTACCTGCGGTATCTACCTGACCATTTCTTCCCAGGCCACACAAAAACTGATGCATCCCAGAAAGGAAAGGAGGACACTTCAAACTGTTATGTGACATTTTTTCCAGTCCAATCCATCTCTTTAACAAGGGCTTACAGAGTTGAGATGACAAGTGTAAAAATACTTCCAAATCGCTAGAGATAAAGGCATTGTTGGGGAAAACAATTACGCCTCTCATCTAGACAATTAGACGTGTACTTTAGCTGATGTGGGGAAAGTTGAGTCTTGCATTTGACTCTCATTTTTATCATCCCTAACCTGGGGCCAAATTCCTAGTAAATGCAGCTATGTGGAGTTGAGGGCGGGGCCTAGTGCTGGGGATTGAAGCCAGAGCTTTAGTACTGAACTACATCCGCAGTCCTTGTCAAATTTTTAAAAATGTTGACATACAGTCTTGCTGAGTTACTAAATTGCTCAGGTTGGGCTTGAACTTGCAATCCTCCTATCTCAGTCTCAGAGCTGGGATTATATGTGTGAGCCACTGTGCTGAGGTCTGATGCATGTGCTGTAAAAGAAAATGCTGACACAAACAGTATGAATCCAGACTACTTTTCCTTGTGATAGCCTGACGAGTAAAGGCTAGAATGCTCTGCTTTGTACGGCCTGACTCATAGATGTTGTTCTGTAGATAGTACTCTGCCAAAGTCCACGTCCCAGAGCAGCCTCTGACCTTGGCAGGCCCAGGAAGCCTGTGGAATCCATGCTCATTTATGCTTAGCTTTCTCTGGAAACATGAGTCCAGACAACACTTCCTGAGTTTATTTTACTAGCTGAGGTCTGCTGGACGAGTAAGGGCTTCAGTCACCAGGACAGCTGTGTTTAGCCTTGTACATTAAGTCCCTGCCCAAGAAATCCAACTGACTCGGCAATGTTTCTGAGAACGTAAGTGGGACTAAATTATATAAATGGAAAAAGCATCAAGCCTAAAATAAACTGTCACCAGATAAAAGCTATCTCTTTCCATTTGCTTTTTTCTCTAAAAAAAAAACAACAACAAAAAGCCAAAACCAGGTTACTGCCTTTGATCTTCTGAGGGGAAATGTGTTGTTCTAGTCTTTTAAAAAGCACTTATCTCAGAATTTCTAATCAGCAATAAGAAGAGCGGGTGGGCCCAGCTATATGCTTGTAGTAATAAAGATCCAGATCTGATTTCTGCAGCTCTGCCTTTGGTATTCTCATTTTGAAGCAGAATAACACAGTAAAACTAGATTGAGGACCTCACAATTGGAGCATGACTTGTGTTGCCTAGTTACGGGGACTCTAGAGATTAGATTGTCAGGATATTTGGATGCACAGAAAAACAAACAACACTCCTATTTCCATTGTAATTCATTTTACGAGGATAGGGCAGCTTCCAAATTGGAAGCGTATGTGTGCATGGGGGAGGGGAGTGTTTGTTAGCAGAAGATGATAAATAGTAATTAATTTCAGCTATCTTTCCCCAAGGGGAGGTCTCACTGTTTGAGAGACATGGTCAGTGGGAAGTGGCCACATTCCACATGATGAGTTTTATATTGCTGTGTCTCGGGGGCCCCAGATGATTGCATCTGGGACTGCTCCGCTATAAACACTGCCATGTGTAATCTGCAACACAAGGGCAAAGGGTCTTCCAATTAGCTAGTTTGGAAGGAAATAAAATAGAAGCAGATTGTCAGGTATCCCTAAGGAGGGCACTATAGGATTTGTGTTGGAAACGGATCTGACCGCGCAGGAGAGACCAGAAGATCAGAGATGTAGACAGGCTCATTTTCTTCCCCTAGCTAACTGGAAGCTGTCAAAACTTTGACCAAGTTACCTGCTGTTGGCTCAACATCATCCGTGCTCCTTTCTGTACTCTCCCTTAGCTCAAAGAAGTTCAGAGTGATATTTTCTTGAATTCTGTTCCAGTAGGATTTTGCGTGAAGTCTGTCAGTGAGAAGAAATTTGCAAGTCAGTGAAATGTGGAAGGCAGAGCAGGGGAAAGTATTTTCGTTTTTTCTTCTCCAACCCCTGGTATGGGGACCTTCTTTATCTTTACCCAGGGCTCCCTGGGCTCCTGGTTTCCGTGGGCAGGAGCTGAGGTGTTCGGCCATGGCCTCCCAGTGATCTCCGTGCCTCCAGGTCTCCTAAAGGGGCCTTCTTAACCTTCGCTCCAGGAAATTCTTCAAATAATTATGTGAAATTAATTTGCTGTGTTAAATATAATTCTACTCAAGTTAAATAAAGTTGCTTCCTCTGCTACCTGCAATGAATAATAATGTATAACAAAGACACAAGCACAGAGACCCAATATTTTGGTCGTTTATTTTTATAGCTGAATGTTTATTAGCACCAAATTACAGACCAATGTATGTTTTACAATTATAAAAACTCTATATGTGCGATATAGTTTCATTGTTATGATGTTCAAAAGGAGATGGATCTGTGATGCTAGAAGTAGGGGCAGTGAGGGTGCTGGGAAAGGCAGTACGGGCGTGAGGGCGGTGACAGGGCAGCCACTGGTGTTTGATCTCCTCAGAGTGGTGCTCAGATGGTTGGGTTCCTGTTGTGATAATTCATTAAGTAAGATCCAATAATGTATATACTTTTCTTCTTATATGTTTTACTGTTTTCAGGGTTAGGGATTGAAGCCAGGGCCTCCTGCATGCTAGGCATGTGCTTTAACATTGAGCTACATTACCAGCCATTTACAGTAAGCTTTATTCAAAAATTTATTTAAAAAGTTTAAGGCTGGTGGGACATTTTCTTCTCACAGTAATCCTAAAATAACAACTACTCACTGAGTCCAATCTTACTCTTTGACAGGTGATACAACAGAGGCAACAGGCTAAGTAACTTCTTCAAAGTATACCTGTAAGCACAGTTTTCTGCCCATTTATAACCTGGTATAATGTGAGTTTGAAATATCAGGCTTTCCTACTTATCTTTTAAACAGTTTTTTCTATTTATAATCAAATAGAAATAAAATTCTGCATAAACAGAGATGACTCATTCTAAACTAATTTGTTATCTCAGGCATTACTTGAGAAATGTCAAATGCAGAGAAAAGGTCTAAGAGAGAATTAGTAAGGAATGTGCTGACCTTGCCAAGGTATTTAACATTTATGAGTAGGAAGTGGAGGAGCTATTTCAACAATGGACTATTGTGAATTGGATGTGGCTCTAAAGCAAGCAGAAAGCACCAATGTAAAATGACACCAAGAAAGATAAATTGGACGCTTCTAAAAAACAGGCTGATTTGAGAAGTATCCAACTTGCGCATTTCTCCCATTTCTCACCTAGGTGGTGATCCATTGTTGCCTGGAGTTCCTCAGCCCCAATGGACCAATGGCATAGGCCTTGATTTTTCTATTGTTTTCACCACGGGATCTGGGCTGCCTTGTGAATGCCCCTAAGTAAATCCTACTTTACAGAGTCTCACCAGATACTTCCTAAAGATCTGTGGGTTTTATTTCTATAGTTTGCAAAGGACAAGAAGGTTCTTTCTGCAGAGTTCTTCTCCCTCTTTCCCTTGTCCCCACCCCTGGGTCCCAAACTGATATTCTAGGACACTCTAAGGTCATTAAAACACGTATTTTTTAATCTATTATTTTTATGTGTCAGAAATAGTGTGTACTTTTAAGCTTCTTATTTTTTTCTGAACATACACCCAGAAAATTCAGAATGGATGACACTGTGGTTTAAATACGATTTGTCCCCAGTCTGATGCTGAGGCTTGTTCTCCAGTGTGGTAGTGTGAGAAGCACACAGTGGGTAATGCTTGGGTCCTGGGAACAGAGCACTCATGAATGGATCAGTGTCTTTCTCCAGTGAGTGAGTTCTCACTGGGTCAATTACAGTGAAAATGGGTTGTTAAAAGTGACACTGTTCCTGCTTTGCCTCTTCTGCACACGCTTGCTTCTCCACTTTCCCCATAAACTGAATCAGAATGAGGCTCTCTCTAAAAGCCAAGGAAGCGCATGATTGCTGCTGCTGTGGTTTGGATAACTGTCCCGCAATACGCATGGGTTAAAGGCTTATTCTCCAACATGGAGCTCCTGGAAGGTGGTGGAACCTTGAAGAGATAGTGCTTAGCTGGAAGTCTTCCAGTGATTTGGGGTCAGACCATTGAAGAGGGTATTGGGTTGCTGGCTTCTTTATCTCTCGCTTTCCACCTGGCAAGAGGTAAACAGCATCTTCTGCAGCTCACTCCTGCCATGGTGTATCCCTCACCATAGGTCCTAAATTAATGGGTCAGCTGACCATGGACTGAATTTCCCCAAACTGTGAGCCAAAATAAACCTTTCCTCTTTTTAAGTTGATTTGTCCTAGGTTCTTGTTACAGTGATAGAAAGCTATATAATACACAGATGCCATGTTCTTGGACTTCACCATAAGCCAAAATAAACATTTCCTTATAAATTACCCAATTTCACATATTTTGTTATAGCAGTAGAGAATTTATAAAAGCACATAACTTTCCACAATTTAGTCATTTAACATATATTTACTGAATGTCCACTTTATGCCAGGCAGTGGGTCAGGTATTGAGAACATCTAATGAATAAGACTGTCTCTGTCACCAGAAAGTTTATGACTGGTTGCAGGACATTCATACAAAATAATAGTTCAGTTACAGGAATAAACTTTGGTGCCACCTAAGGCACGTCATTTGATTCTTCACTGTGAGTTTAGATTCTGTTTTCCTGATAGTCTTTACTGATTACTTTCTGTATAATGCTTGCTGTTATCATGGATACAATGAATTCTTGAAAGTTCATCCTGATTAGCCTTATTCAAGTACCAATGCTAAGCATAGCTTGGGGGCATCCCAAGTAAAAATCATGAGGAAAATACACACATAGAAAACAGGCTGAGACTTCTTGCATGAAATTGATACTGGTTAGATCTAGGGGTAGGCAATTTTACATCAAGCTGATCATGTAATAGTACTATACCAACTAAATTTGAAAGGTTATATAAAATACACTGACATTGTGTTGTTGAAGTGACAGGTAGACAAAGAGATGGGGGAGGGGCATGGGATATAAAAAGAATTGGGCTGTGTTGTGTATGCTCGCCATATGGATGTGAGCATTATGTGCTGCAAACTGTACTAATGAAAAAATTTTCAATTAAATAGAAAGTGTTTGAATAAAACAAATCAAAAAAAGAAAAGAAAGATCCAGGATAAATGTTGCATATGTTTCACTGTCACATGTCTATCATCAGATAATACCTCAAGGATAATAGCTCAGAGCACAGAAACTTAGGGACAACTTCTCTAGTACAAATTTCTCTCTATTTTCAGAGCAGGGAAATTCTAAAACATTTTGAGAGATATCTACTTTCAATAATTCCTCATTTATTATTGGGGACACATTATCTGTCAAATAGGATTAAGCCAGGAGTGGTGGTGCACACCTATAATTCCAGCACTTGGGAGGCTGAGGCAGGAGGATTGTTCCAAGTTCGAGACCAGCCTGGGCTACAAATTGAGCTCAAGGCCAGCCTGCATTGCATAATGAGAACTTGTCTCAAAAAGACCAAAAAAAAAAAAAAACAAAAAAAAAACAAATATGATTACAGTTGAACAAGAATAGACTATTGACCACTCAAGATGTTTCTCAGCCAAGTTTTATAGCTCATAGGCTGAAATGAATCAGAATTTGCTCAAAAACCCTGCAGTGTATAGGAAGAACCACAGGTTCTAGCTGAAGCAATCTTGGAAAAAGAAGAAAGCTGGAAGACTTGTTTTCTTAAATTTCAAAACTTACTATAAAATGATAGTAGTCAAAGCAGTGTATCATTGGTATAAAAACAGACATCAAGACCAGAAGTATATTTGCATACATGGTTAGATGACTTTTCACAAAGATGCCAAGATCATGCAATGGAGAAAGGATAGTCTTTTTTACAGGGTGCCTAGGGAGTGAAAGTCACTGTCTTCTAGAGCTTCAAGCTGGAAAGGGTTACTTACCATTGTGGACCCTACCTACTGTGAATCGTGTGCTTTCCAACTACCTTGGGGTTCTGTGGCTCACTGGCTGGTTGGGAGAAAGAAAAACCTGTCAGAAAACAATAAGAAAAGAGTTAATGACCATTGAGCTTCATTATTAGCCCAGATGAGCAGGACAGATTTCTGTGCTTTGTGTAGCAGCACTGGAGTCTTGTTTTTTGAAGAGAAATCTCAAGTCTTCCATAGGCTTATAAGAATAGTGTTCTCCTTTTGGGTAATCTTGTTCTTTGCATAATTCAGATAGTACTGGCTTTATTCTAGAAAGATGAATCCAGTTATCTATCTCTGCCACCTTTACTACAGTGGGCATAGCCAGGATTACTGAGAAGGAGTCTTTTCACTGTTTCTTTAAAGAATTATGGATATTTGTGTCTCTCAGGGGGAAATAACACAAGACATTAGGGCATGGTAATGCTTGCTGGGGAAGTAGGCATGACTTGTTAATTACAAGATCCTGGAACACGTGCACAGAACGGTTCCCAAAACCCTGAATATGGACTTCTCCAGAGAACTTGAGCAGGTTTTCAATAGAATGGTCTATCCCTGACATCAGCCAAAGGTGTGGGATCCCAGCACTGCCTTTCACAACCCATACATAGAAGTTCTTGCAGGTTCCCTTGAGATACGGACAGTATAAAAAGACAAAGCCTGCAGGAAGAGCTTACTGTCATGGCTTTCCTCACTACTTGCCCTGCTTTCTCCGGGGTGTTCCTTTATCTTGCTTTCCCCTTTTTCTCAGTCCAAGCTCACTCTGCAGAGCAGGTTTCTCCCTCACTTTTAATTTTTACTTTTGCAAATAAACTTTGCCACTTGTTTTAAAAAAAGAAAAAGAAAGAACAGTCTTTTTTTTAAAAATGGCCCTGGGAAAACTGGACATTCAAATAAAAAGAACAAACTTGGATCCTTATCTAATAGTATATATGAACCCTACTCAAAATGGATTAAACCCTTAAGTTAAAATGTAGCACAAAACTTCACAATATTGCATTTAACAATGATTTCTTGAATATGACACCAAAGGCATAGGCAATAAAAAGAAAAAACAACATATAAGAATTCATGAACATTAAAAAATAATACATTGAAAGAAACTACCAATAGAGTAAGAAGCAGGCAATTCATAGAGTGGGAAAAATAATTCGCAAAATCACGTATTAATCCCTTACCAAAATCATCTGGTAAGGGATTAATATCATGCACATACAGAGGACTATAAGTCAGCAACAACAACACTGACAGTGACAAAAACAAAAATAACTTGGTTAAAAAAATGGGCAAAGGACTCAAATAGACATTTCTTCAAAGAAGAAACAAACACATGAAGAGATGTTTAGCACCCACTAAGCATTAGGAAAATGCAAATGAAAACCACAGTTAAATACCACATCATACCCACGAGGGTGGCTACTACAAAACAGACAGAAAGCAAAACCAGAAACTAGACAGCGTTTGCATGTGGAGACATTGAAACCTTTATAGGCTATTAATAAGAATATAATGATATATCTGCTCTGGAAAACAATGTGGAAGTTCCTCAAAAAGTTAAAAAATAGAATCACCACCTGTTACGGCTTAGATCTAAAATTTCCACCAAAAGTCTAATGTGTTCAGTTGTCAGGACTTTGGAAGGTGATTGGACCATGGCGGTACTTTATTCATTAGTGGGTTGACCCACTGGTGACTCCATGTTCTGTTAGGTGGTGGGGCCTGCTGGAGAGATGAAGCCCTGGGGCATGTCTTGGAAGGGTATATTTTGGTCCCGGCTCCTTCCTGTCTTTATGCCTCCTGGCTGCCATGGATTGAGCAGCTCTCTTCCACTGTGCCTCTGCTGTGCAGCTTGTGCTTCCGAGCAAGTTAGCCACAGACTAAGACCTCTGAAACTGTGAGCCAGAAGTCAGCCTGTCCTTGAAATTGCAGGCGTTGGGTGTTTCATCCTAACAAAAGCATAGTGAATAAGCACTTGTGAGCCAGCAATTCCACTTATGCCAGTCACAAAAACCAGACAAATGTTGTATGATCTCATCTATATAAAATACTTAGAGTAGTCAAAATCACAGAGCAGAGAGGAGATTTGTGGTTGTTAGGGGCTAGAAGTTTTGGGGAATATAAATTACTGTTTATGGGGTATGGAGCTTCAATTTTACAAGATGAAAAGATCTATGAAGATAGTGGTGATGGTTGCACAGCATGATAAATGGATTGAATACTGTTAAACTGTATGCTTGAATGGTGATTCTTTGTTATCAACATTTTACTACAATTTAAAAAACTGGGGAAAAAGGTAAAAGATAATAGGAAGTTCTTCAATAAAGATATATAGTTGGAAAGAAAAGATATATAGTTGGCCAAGAAGCACAAAAAAGATGCTTGACATCCTTAGTCATGAAGAGAATGCAAATCAACTCCACCATAAGATACTGCTTTTATACCTATGAAGATGGTTAGAACATCAATTCAGACAATAGCAAGCACTATTAAGGACGTTCAGAGACTGGAATCCTTCTACTGCTGATGGGAATGAAAAATATTGCAGCTCCTTGGGAAAACAGTTTACAGTTCTTCCCCATCCAAGATAAATTAAGAAAATATTCACAGAAAAACTTGTACATACATATAGATAAAAGTATTATTTATTATAGCCAAAGAGAAGAATGGAATTATGACAATTGAAATATCTCTCAACTGATGAATTGACAACAAAAAATATATATTCTTACAATAAAATATTGTTTGGTAATAGAATTAAGTACTAATATAAGCCAAAAAGAGGATGGACCTTGAAAACATTGCACTAAATAAAAGGAGCTAGTCAAAAAACACATATTATAGATTCCTTTTATATGAAATATCCAGAAGAGATAAAGTTACAGAGGTAGAAAGTAGATGGGTGTCTGCTTAGGGCTGGGAGGAATGGGGAGACACAGTGGTAGGTAAAGGTTCTGAGTTTTTTTTTAATGATGAAAATGTTTTAAAGTTGACTCTGGGGCTGGGGATATAGCTCAGTGGAATAAGCGCCTGACTAGCAAGCGCAGGGTCCTGAGTTCGATCCCCAGTACCGCCAAAAAAAATAAAAATAAAAAAAATAAAGTTGACTCTGGTTATCGTTGTAAATACAGTAAATTTTATTATATTATATATTTGAAGTGTATAAATTATATATTAAGTAAATTATATCTCAATAAAGCTGCTTAAAAATTTTGGGGAAAAGTCTTGTGTCAGGACATTTCTTTGGTCCTAATAGACAGATCTGATGACAGATGTCCAAAGGATCAGAATTCAAGTCATGGGACTTGGGCGACGAGCTGATAGAAGTGAGGTGACTGAGCAGAAGTCAGGGTGACCACTAGGAGTGAAGAGGCACCCAGAGGCACTTACTAATCACTGTTACCCTAGTAGGTTCAAGAGAACCTACTTTCCAGAGAAACTGGAAATCTATGCAATTCTTTAAGTTTCCATATTTTTGTTGTCAGTTTATTTAAAATTTAGAAAAAAGAAAAGAAAGATGCTTGCCTTTACAGCTAGAATATAGAAGGATATGAGAGAGCCTTACTTTCATAATAACAAAGCATGAATACCTACAGCAAGTTCACATCATGCTTTCCTTCAGGGCTACAACAAGCTGCAGGCTCAAGGGAGCCTGATGAACACGACTGGTTCAGCATCTCTCCGCTTTCTTGTTCCAAACTTGGCTGAGAAAGTAACAGCGAACAGGACGACGGTAAGCAGTGAGGAAATGATGATGATGATCAAGGCTGCACGGCCCTGACTGAGTTGATCCAAAGATGAGCCAGGAGTGTCTGCAACTGAAGCCACACTTTCTTACTTAAAAATAAAAAAATGTGGCAGAAAGGAAGACTGGATTGCACTCAGCATCAGTTCTCATAGGAAAAATGCCAGTTGAAAACCACAATGACATGGCACTCCACACCCAGGAGAATGGCTGAAGTTAGCACAACAATTGTAAATGTAGGCACGATGCAAGGCAATGGGAACTTCCACTCACCGCTGTCACAACTGCACACTGAAATGGCACGTTTAGAGCTCACCAGAGGTCTCTTACATTGTTGTGCATACCCATTTACCATAAAGCAACCCTATTTCTATGCATAACTGGGAGAAATAACAGTGTGTTCACTAAAGGATTTGCACAGTTATATTTGCACAGAAGCTTTGTTCATAGTAGCCTAAAATTCTCCTAAAAAATAAATCAAATGTCTATCAACAAAAGGAATATATAAATAAAACATATTAAATGCACATAGTAGAATTCTATTTAGCAGTAAAGAGGAACAAGCTACTGATATATTCACCACCGTGTGGATGAATCTCAAAAACACTATACTGAGTGCAAGAAATCAGATATGAAATAATACATGCTGAAAAATCCATTTGTATGAACTTCAAAAATACAAAAAAAGAAACTAATGTATAGTGATAGAAATTAGTGCAGTAGTTGCTTTTATAAGAGAAGTTTAGTTTCTAACCAAGAAGGAACACAAAGAAATTTTCTTCAACAATGAAATTATCAGTACTAAATGTGTTTAAGACACATGCATCATCCTATGTAAACTTATATTCTAATGAAAATTTAAAATATAAAGTAATTATAATAACACTTGGGACAAACAGAACAGTTTATGACCCATTTCTACCACTGACTCTTTTGTGATAGATTCAGAAACCCTACCTTGAGGTACCAATACAAAGATTTCTGAACAGAAGAATGTTCAGTAACAAACCTTCTAGGCTTGGGAGGATCTCCCTTCTGTGGGCATTGCTAAGAGATGACCAGAATTTTCCATGAAGAGCTCCCACCACAGTGATCACAGCTGCTTTGTCGCTCTCTGCCCTTACCTGGGCTTAACAAATCCCCCAGATGTGCACCAGGCTTGAGAGTGAGGTTCTGCTGCGCCTGTCTCCATAGCCCTGTTCCAGAGTTGTGACATTGCGCTGGGCTGTCTGTATTTAATCCTTCCAGGATGCTGCTTGAAGTCCAAGGTGCTAGCCCTGAAATAGTTTGCTTCACTCACTGTTGTGGTTGATACATTGTGTCAACTTGGGGAATCTAGAGGTTTGGCTAAGTGACTCAGCAGTTGTGCATCTTGGGGTAAAAAGGACATGCCCTTACTCTTCTGGGATGTTGTTTATTGTGTTAATTTGAGAAGTTTAGAAGGTTAATTATGTGACTCAGAAGGGAGGTAGGGTGCTTATTTGTATTCATCCTATTAACATGTCTATGTGCAAAGAGCAAGAGGAAGGCATGCACAGGGTGTGGGTGTAGAGGACTACCCTCCCCCGGGGGGTGGGTGGGTAGACTATAAAAAAAGGAATCGAGGAAGGACTGGCTGCTGCTTCTTCGGAGGAGCTCTGGTCTTCACCTTCAGCTTGGTCAGGAGCTCTGGTCTTCACCTTCAGCTTGGTCGTCTCCTGGCTTCTGGTGCAGACTGTTCAGCTTCCACATCGCACGCAGATTCATCGGCATTTCGTCGCAGACCAAACAGCCCTTGATACAGACTTGCACGGACACTGTGGTGAGATCCAGGCCCCAGGCCCAGGCTCTTCTGTCTCCAGTGTGCAGACACGCTCTGCCTGCTTCCTCTTCTAACCCTGTTGCTGACCACTGTAAGCCAAATTTTGTAATTTCTTATACATTTGTGTGTCTTGTGTTGTATCTGTTTCTCTAGTAAACCCTGACTGATACAGCCACTGCCAAGCTCCTCCCGAGTCTGCAGGTCCCAGCAAGGGTTTGACCCATGAAGAATCTCTAGGTAGTATTTAGCAGTCCATGAATTCAAATAGGAAAATTCCATCTTTAATTTTACAAACCTCTGATGGCATTGATTATGTGTGTGAGCAACAGACCACAATGATACTAACATTACCTGTGATGATGATAATTAGAAATCACGAGTAGCTTCAGATATCACAGCTATGGCACATATTCCATTTTAACCATCACTACTAAAAAATTATAATAATTATTATGCCAGTCTTGAAATAATCTTATTCAAATTTATAAAGTAGTGTATATATTTCTTTAAAATATATTGATAACTGAATTTCAGTGAACTTCTTTCCCCCGTAATGCTATGCATTTTACTTTTACATTTACAAACATTTTAAGAAGAGGCATGTATTAATTTTCTATTAAGGCTATAAGAAATTACCAAAAACTTAGTAATTTAAAAACAATACAAATTAATATTATTGCTAAAATTATAGGGCAGAAGGTTGTCCAACTCTGAGGAGTTCCAACAGACCAGGTCCAACCACTCACCTCAAAAATCAAATAGCAAAAGCAGGAAAGGAATTTATTCAGCATAAGTATATGAGTAAGTCAGGGAAAACCAACTATCCTCAGCCCGGTCTTTGGGGTGGGTACTGACAGGAGTTTTAAATTTAAATATAGAAAAAGCAGAAGCAGAGAGGAGGAGGCAAGCAGTAATGCGCAGTCAAGCAGTCTTGGTCAAACTGTGGTCTGGTTGATCAGTTTAGCAGTAAGAAAATTGTTGCTTAGGAATAGTTTCGCTCTGCTATAGGATGTTTATCAACCAGACCTGCTGCTATGAGAACCCAAGATGACTGCTGGAGAGAATGACCTGGAGAAAAGAACACGTCAAAAAGAACAGACAGACTTCGTGAAGCCTTCGGGTTTAGGGTAACGATTGGAGGCTTCCAGGTCCTTTTTCTGGAACAGCGCGTTGAACAGCTAACAGCTGACAATATTTTGATTGGGATGTCCCTAAAAATTATGAAAACATCTTAATTACTCTTTTGTTGGTGCCTTCAGCCGTCAAGGGGGAGGATTAACAACTTTAAATGCATACTCCTGAAATGATTAACATGTCTATGTGCAAAGTTGAGTAGGAACTGATCCAAAGTTTAAGAATCTGTAGACTCAAGTGAAGAATCAGTGTTTTTTTAGCAAAAGTAGCTTCCAAGTCCTCATTACAATATCTTACTGTTTCTTAATAAAAAATCTGACATGGTTCTCACTGGGATAGAGTGAAGATGTCAGGTGGGCCACAACTGGAGGAGCATCTATTCCTGGCCTTTTCCAGCCCCTGCAGGCTTCTTGCATTCTCTTCACTCATGACTCCTTTCTCTGTTTTCAAAGACAGAAATGGTGATGAATTCCTTCCCTACATCACCTTACTCCAGCTTTCTTTTGCATCTCTGTGTACTTGGGATTACATTAAACTCGTTAAGGCCATTCAGAATAATATCCCTATTTTAAGGTCAACTAATAAGAAACTTTAATTTCACCTGCAGCCTTAACCCTCTTTAGGGATGTGACAGAATATATCCGTAGGGGACATTTTTCTGCCTACCGTAAGGTCCATAGACTTCACCAACTGACTAAGTGGTGTACGTATAAAAACTAAGATGTCCTTCTCTAACTCCTGGGCTGACCTTTGACCTTTGCTTGCCTGGGTGTGGGTTTCCCGAGGAACCTCTTTCTAGCTATCTTTGCAACCAAACTGGACAGAATCTGTATTAGAAGCACACCCATTCCCCCTTTTTGTCACCTGACCAACTCTTTCTGCACATTTCACCTCACCACCCTTGTGTGCTGCCTCCCTAATAATCTGCCTAACATAAGTTCTCCTCTACCTAACCGTGCACGTGCCCTAGCTTATTATTCATCATGCATAGAGGCCTGACCTTCTTTGGGGGAATGACAGAGGCATTTTTATGGTATACCTGTAGTCTGGGGCTCACTGTATACAAACCACCACAAGAATGTATATTATGTGGAATAAATAAATGAACCAGTACTCCCTAATAGGAGAACAAGAGCAAGTTGAATTTAAGAAAAGTGCTATAACTGAAACTTGAGTTTGAAAAGAAATTTATAAAAATGCTTCTATTTCTGAGATCCTTTCAAAATATATCTTAGGATGTCCTAGAGCTCAGATTCTGCCCTCCAGGTCCTACCTGATCTGAGGCAGCCAGGATCTGATCAAGAAATCCCATGGGCTTGTTTTGCTTCTTCCATTGGCATATAATAAACGGGACTGTCCCCTTTGAGGCTTCAGAGACCCCAGAATATGGAACAAACAAGGTTCTGAAGCAGGATAGGACAGATTTCTGAACTTGTTTTTATGACTAGTGAAGGTTTAACCATTGTACTCTGGCATTCTGTACCCTAAACTGTATAGAGGAATGACCTGGTTTCATCAAACAATTGTGAAGTTGAAAATCATTATTAAAATTAGGAGAATAACACATGGTCTTCCATGCTAGGCCTTAAATGATGATTCATCAATAGAGTACCTTCAAGCACATCTACCTCTGTTTCTTCTCCTGATGACTTCTTTTGCTTTTTCTCCTCAGTAAAATTTGATGCAGTAAAAAATTGTCAACATTGTTCTAAAAGTAAAAAGGAAGAAAAACTAGATCTAACTGTGCTTTTACCACAAACCAGGAATATGATGTCAGATAAGTTGTTTAACTTCACCTGAACATCTTGGGGAAAAATTTAGATACCTGGGGCCGCAGACACACTGTTTAAACAGGAGATGCCAATGAATAACTCTGTATATTTAACAACTCTGTATATTATATATAATCTGTATATTTAATAAAACCTGTGTGAGTCTTGCTGTCAAGGGACCACTGGATCTAACAACTAGATCTTTCTACTGCATGTGTTTAGCTTGCCAAAGAAAAGCGTAAGGGATCTTTGCTCTTAAAATAACAGGGTACCTAGGGGTCAATAGTAGACTGCTTACAGTGCTTCACATCTGAGCATTTTGGCATTTTCTTTTGCAACAGTCTCATTAGGAAGCAGTAATTTTTTTCGTGGAAATCAACTCTAAGGATTAGTTTATTTTCTATCTCATGGAAATGGCATAGAAGCAACTTTACTCCTCCATGAAAACAAGTTTACCAAATATCATTTCTTTTAGCAAATCATTAAAATTTTAATTGCACGTTAATACTGTTCTTCCATCTTCTATGAAGTTTGACTGGAGGATTTTTGTAAAAATAAAGATCTGAAAACCATAGGGGCTGGGAGAAGCAATTTCACAAGTCTAGCACATAAGATGTGCAGACATGTTATACCACATTTAGTGTTTCTTTCTAGTCACTGAGATTAAACTAGAAAAAGTGTATTATGTCCTCAAACATGGCTCTTGATTTTTATGTTATTGTCATTTATTTACCTCACGCTGAGAGTCTTAACCCAAAGGACAGACTTCCTTCTCATGCTACCAATCAATGAGGATTGCCACGGAAGGACAATGATATTGTCCTTTATTTTTCTGTTGGGAAAATTTTTAAAAATAAGAAAAATATGTAAAATAAATTATTTTTAAGCTTATGTCAGGTGCACAGTTAGTGTGTGCCTGTTCATGTATGGATGTATGTGTGTACACACACCACAGACATGAACTAAACTCCATTCTCCAGATTATGATGGGAGCCCTGGAGCACTCCCTATTTACCTGGCAAGTAAGCACCTAAAGATACAAGGTGATGCCTGATAAATTGCTGTATGTTTCTTTCTTGGTATTAGCCCGGCTGGTGTTCTGAGGCCCTGGGGATGCACAGTCACAGGCACTCAAGTCTAGTTCTATGATACCTGTCAGGCTGATGGGTGGGAATGAATCTCAAACGTCTGTCAGCAAAACCTGTCAGAAGCCTGCCAGCCTGACTCAGCAAAAAGCTGGGCATCACGCAGTGGGAACGAGTGCTGGAGGAGGCAAAGGAAGGTGGAATGGGTTGGGGGGACTAGCATTGCTTTTTATAAGGGAGGAACCTGCTTGGCTTGCTAGATCAAGTTTCTGTGAACAGTGCCTTGGTTACTTTTCTCTTGTTGCTGACACAAAATATCTGATGCCCAAAATTAAAGAAGGAAGGTTTATTTAGCTCATAGTTTGTAGAGGTTTCAATCTATACTCAGCTGGCTCTAAGGCACATGGCACATAGCAGAGGGCAACAGTTTATGGCAGCAGAAAACAGCAAAAGCAAGAGCAAAAGGGAGGAATGGCAGCAAGCAGCCTCTTTCCCACCCTTACATTGTACACAAACTACCCGCCCCAGGACAAGTGCAGCACTCACACCCATAACCTCAGCACTGGACCATGGATCAATCATAAACTCTAGAAGCCCACCCATGACTGCATGCGGCTTTGGGGGGTGACATCCAGATACAAACCATAACAACCATCAAAGCAGTTTTTCGCTGTGTCGCCTTAATTACCTCTGTGCCAAGTAAAACACATCCAGCAAGTGACAACAACAATTAACTGCATGGTCAATTATTTCATTCTTTCTAAGAATTCTTTTCATTCACAAGGCATATTAAAGCCATTTGTTTTCCTTTAAAGATTAATTCAGTTAATTTTGTTTAGTTCTGCCGCTTCAGAAGGGCAGCATTCAGCCTGTATCAGTGATCTGTGTGTGGTACAGAAAGAGAGAGAGTCACACCCGCACACACTGCCCCCCCACACACACAGAGGGGGAGAGGAGGGAGGGGGTGGGAGAGAGAGAGTCTTGTGTCCCTCAATGTGATTTGCTTTCCGGACTCCAAACTCTAGTGACCATTTTCATTTAGGACTAGATACTATCCAGAAAGAAGAGCTCCAATTTGTACTACTTTGGGGCTTAGATGGAAAAGAGAACATTTCTGATGGTGAAGATGAGGAATTCATGTTTGTCAAAATTTCACTAGACCTGAGTTCTATCCTTGTTTGGCACCATCCATGGAAAGCATATCATTTACCCATTCATTTCAGATTTATTTCCTTAAAATAGGAGATTCTTAGACTGTGTGCACCCTTCCTCACTTCTTTTGAAAGAATAACAAAAGGCAAAGCCAAATGAAGAGTTGTTTTCTGCTTTTCTACTTTTCTGATTTCTCCTTTCTGCATATTTCACATTCTGATAAAGGACTACTGTTCTCACCATCTCCAGTTAATCAACATCTTCAGCTGCCGTCTGAGTAGGCAAAGGGAAAGTTTATATATGTGTCGTGGGGGCCGGAGGGGTGCCTGCGATGACTGGTCACTGCAGTCTGCTTGCAGACCGTCTTGGGAGCAAGCTGCAGCTGCGGTTAGGAGGAAGACACTTGCTCGGGCAGAATATGAAAAGTGGCTTGAAACCGACTTCTTCAGGCTTCCCAGTCAGTCCCTCCAGCATTCAGGTTCGACACCTCCCAATCTTCACATGAACCAGGGAATGCCTGGACCAGCGCAGAAGGCTGGGGAGCTGTGTGACGCCCATCATGTGACCTCAGCACGCCCTCCCAGCCCACATGCCTTAATAAAAGCAGCAGAGTTCCTGTGCAGTGAGGCAGTGAAAACCTGAGTTAACTCCTTAGCGTTGCTTTGTTGCTTTCAGTCTGAGTGAAGATAAGCCAGGAAATGCAAACCATTTTTTTCTTTATGCCCTAGAAAACCAGACAAGGGCTCTGAGAGGAGGCCTCCTGGCAGGCTCTGAGCTCCCCCAATGCTGATAATGCAATAAAGTCTAGAGAGAAGTTCCTTAGACCAGATCCCAAGAAAGGAGACTCCTTGAGCAAGACCCTGGGGCTTTCTGTTCTTGCAGCTTAGAAATTTTTGAACAGTAGGATTAATAGTGGTGTAGGCAGTGGTCAAAGGAAAGGAAATTCTAGTTCCTCTTAGTCTGGCTGATCTTATCCTCACTATACCCTGCATATCTTGCTGTGGTTTAGAAGAGGTTCCTCATCAGATGATGAAGCAGGGTTATCATTATGAGTTTGACTAGAAAATCTGTAGGGTTGCCATGAAGAGTGGGTTTGTGCACTGGAGACTGGGATAGTAATGCCAGGGCTGCATGGAAATGTCATCTCCAGAAAAATGAATTCAAGTTTTGTAACCATGTTAGGCAGATTCCTAATAGTGTTAGACATTAGCAGACCTCACAGATAAAATGAAAGTCCAAAATAGCATGCTTTGCCCTTAAGTAAAGAAACAAAGACTTCAATGTATAACACATTTAAAAGCATATATTATGTCTCAGACCCAAGACAGAAAGCTTCTATTTCTAGAACAAGGCCTATAGCATTCCTGATTGCCACATCTTACCCCAAGGAAACTTTCTTTACAGACTCATCTATCTTGGGCTGGGATCTGGTTTAAATTAACTTATCTTTTGTGTACTTGTTTTTTAACTTCTTACATGAAGGAATACCGACCATCTGACAGGGATAGGACAATAGGACAACACCTTATAATTTGAGAGTGACCTCTAAGTAAATTGTGGATAAGCTTCATAATTGTCCTGCTTCCTTGAATTCCGGGAGTAACTCTTGTGTGTACAAAAAGATATCCAGACTTGCACTCAATTCAGATACCCTCACAGCACTGTCCACCTTCTTGCTGAAGGCTGCCAATGTGCCTTCACTGGATTCTTTCATCAAAGGCACGAAAGGACCAAGGAGTTTGGCAAGGGCTGGTCTCTCATGGTGCCAGGGCACCATTTCCCAGTGGCAACAGCTTGTAGTGTTCTTCTCATGTCTGACCCTTGAGATAGAGCTAGGATCTTTTTTGATCTGTTTTTTGTTGTTGTTGTTGACAATATAATCTTCGGGCATTATTTCTGTAGCAGCTCCTTGCTGACTCATGAACTTCTACAATGTCCCTTCTGTGTTTCCTTAGACATGTGAGTGAAATGACAATTAGAAATTTATTCTTTAGAAAACAGCAATATGGAAATATCATCCATTGTTTTATCCTTCAGGTCAGAGGAGGTATCTGAGATCTGTGATGTATGACATTAAATGTAACAACAGCAATTCATCTTTCAATGATGTTTGCTTATTAATTTTGGGGGAGCTTGTGGATAAAGTATAATTTTGGACTATGTGTCCTTCAGTCCAGTAAATTGTTACAGGCTCACAATGCCCCAGCCATGCTGTGTCATTCTGAAGAGGTCTTCCTGGACCTAGTGTACCATTTCTTCTCTGAGCCAGTTTTCATTTCATTACATTTCCATATTGAAAGCATACTCTAAAATTTCTGGACTCCTAAAACCTTTCCAAGTCCTTCTCTAAATCCCTTCAGATTTGGTTGGCTCTGATGGAGGTTGTTTGAAGCTAGAACAAGTGATATATGTGATTTCTGTTTCTTGTTTGCACATTGTCATGTCTTTCACTTAAGCTGGACTGTGTGTATGTCCTGGGTGGGCAGTGATGTTCTCAGACATCGCCATGGTGTCGGGAAGCATGCTTTGCACATGCTGCATGATGTTAACAGGGTGTGATGGGCAACGTGCAGGGCCAGATTTAACTTGGCAGAGAGGAAATGAGACACGAAAGCCTGAAGAGTAGTAGGAAAAAAAGGCAGAGTTACCTGAGCAGGTTATGATTCACTTTAAAGTTCCTATTCAAATGTGATAGAGAACGGTGGTGTCTCAAGGCCCCAGTAATATCTGGTGGCTATTTGACCACTTCCAGCTTTGACCTCTGGGACCACTTCCTAAAGGACCTATGTCCTGTAGACCTCAAGTGACATTTAGAGAAGAATTAAACTCTTAAAAAATAAGTCTCCAAAAAAACATAATAAAGTAAAATCTAGTCCTAAAGACAGGAAGAAAGTCTTCTCTTAACAAATAGTTGAAGTAGCTAATGCAATACAGAGGACATTTTGTTCATTTCTTTTACTGAAGACTGACTGGAGAAAGGAGCCTCAGCTGGGTTTGGGAAATTACTTACTGTGTGATCTTGTCCAATCCCATCACACTGGAAGTGTAAGATTAGAGACAGCATCTGCAAACTAGATGATGAGAGGCAGCAGGGCATAGATGAGGAAAAGGAAAATGGTCTTGGGTCAGTTACTTAATCGGTTTCCCTGGGTGGAGAGAGACTGTGTTTTAAGCCATCAGGGTGACGGAGCGGAAGGTGTGTTCTACCTTCTCATGGACAGGAGGCGCATCACCTGTCCCAGGTGTAACCCAATCCATGAATAAAAAGGTGCTTTGATAATAGGATTTAGTTGTATTTGTCTGGAATTTCACCCCTCATTCTGGTAGTGCAATTTAATTAATTCTTATCCAGAGGTCAGTTACTTCCTGACAAATGGCATAGAAGGGGAAATAATTATCTCAGTGCGGGTTACAGTTAGATGTAGCAAATTTTCATTTTATTATTACTATCAACCCTTTAAAAAACTTTGCTGAATGATTTCATTGTATGTGTGCCTTGTGGCTTGCTAGAACAATTTGGAAATCTATTATAAAATAAACCTCAAGATGATTAAGACTTAAACAGTGTGCATCCAATTTTCAAAGGAGGTTGTAATTCCCTTATTTATTCATATTTCATCCCCTTATATAATTATTTATGCTTCAAATTTTGAGGGTAAAATTCATGAGAGTGTGTTCCTACGTAATTATCCTACTCTTCCTCCCCTGATTCTTTCTTCCTTGTCTGTGAGTTAACTGTGGTCTCTAGCAAGAACTCTCAGGGAAGTGAAAGCACGAGAGGCCAAGTGATGTGGGTGAAAACACCAGCATTGCCCTCTGGGGCGCTTTCTCTCCAGCACACCCGATTTCTCCCCTATCACAGAAAACCTTTTGAATCAACCACAGTAGGTTTGTCTCTGCCATCACTGGCAGTCTTAAATTAAAGGCTTCTTCCTATTGCTCTTTCACTGACTATTTCCTACCATCTCTGCTGCCTTTCCCCTGGAGGTGTTAGACACTGGGCTGGGCTCGGTTAACTGCCACTGAGGAAGCTTGAGAGAGGCATCAGGAGTGTCACTGCGCTCAGCTGTAGCTCTGCCCTGTCACAGACAGGGGGCTGGAGGCCGGATCTGAGAGGCTTGACTTACAGAAGTTGTCTATAGACTTGTTTGGGATCAAATATTCTAAGTGTGAAATCTGCAGAAGAAGAAGTTTAAAATAAGGCCTACCTTTTAATCATAGTGTAAATAATTCTTCCACTTTTCCGTCTCATCTTACTTCCCCATTTTTCTTTTGTATAATATGTTATAGGAATATTTCAACCAAGATATTTATCATACTTTTCTCTTTGTGTCCAAATAAAATACTGGATGAGGATAGGTAGTTTGTCATAAAAACATGAAGCAATTGTCTGGATAAGTGGCTGGAGGAGAAAGAGTTCTGGAACTTAACCACCAGCGTTCCAATTCTAGCTTAGCTATTCGCTGTTGCAAAGGGCTCAGTCACACAGGGCCTCAATTTATTAAGTTTCAAAATGAGCATAATATGGTTTTAAAACTCTCTTTCATACTGATTTGGTAAATGAAAATAATATTGTACAAAACAACACTACAGAAATGTATGCTGCATAGTAAAAGAGCAGCATTACAACCTGATGGGGTTTTTTTTGTTTTATTTCTTTCACTGTCAAGCAAATAATAATAGCTAATCTTTGTGTGGACACAATGTGTGAGGTAACTTGTGTGCGTTTTTGATAGTTATTGGATACCCTTATCAGCTCCATATTACAGAAGAAGCAAAGCACAGAGAAGCAAAGTAAGTTGATCAAGGTCACATAGCTTGTTAATAGGTTGAATTTTGCAATACTGAAAAAAAATATGTCAAAGCCCTGTTCCCTGCAATTGTGAATGTGGCCTTGTTCAGAAAAGGGTCTTTATATATAAGTTGACTTGAGGTGAGATCATGCTGGATTAAGGTATACCCTAAGTCCACTCTAATTATTCTTATAAGAGACAGAAATGTGCATGGACACAGAGGAAAAAGACCCTATGAAGATGGAGTGATTCTCCATAAAGCTAAACACATAAGCGGCCACCATGAGTTATGGAGAGGCAAGGAGAGGAGCTGTCATCTCGGGGGCTCCTGAGCTGCAAGAGCATTCGTCTGTGTTGTGGCAAGCCCTCCAGTTTCTGTCATCTGCTAGAGCTATGCAGGAAAGTAACAGGGCTTCGGGATTCAAACGGAGTGAGTCCGACTCCAGAAGGTCATCACAACACTTATTTGTCTTTTCCTTTTCTCTGTGGGGATGTAAATGTGGTAACTCTGTTTTTTAAAATGTCTCACCCAGAAGTTGTTCAGAATAAAGTTTTTAAAAACTAAAGAGCCTTTTTGAAAAAGGAAATAATATATTAACACTCAACAAAACAAATAAATGTACCAACAAATAAGCCAAATAAAAGAAGAACACAAGAATATTCTACTTGGTGAACTGAGATTTCTGTCTTCAGCAACAATGACGATGTCAATTTATGATCAAAATTATCTTCTGTTCTTTTTTATTAGCTATAAGTTATTTTATTTTTTATTTTAAAAACAATTAAAAAACAATAAAAATGATCCAGAATTTCATAACAAGATGATAGGAAATTAACAATGGTCATGATATTGCGTATTGTTATCTTTAAAGTAGTTGCCCAGATTACCAGATATAGGCGTGCAAGATTGATCAAACAATACAAGCACTAACTGTTCCTTTTAATGAACTAATAGAAATTAGTAGTACAATTATCTTAACTATCTTGTGTGTGTGTGTGTGTGTGTGTGTGTGTATATATACATACTTCATCTTCTGTTCTTAAAGGAGAAAAGTTCTTACTTCCTTAGTGATAATATTTTGATGGATCAGACTAAAATCTCTTACAATCTAGCACTGCTTAGTGATCTAAGGATATTTTATTCATGTAAAAATTTTCAGTTAATGTTTAATTGTTTGATCAGTCTTGCATTCTTATATCTGGAGATCTGAGCAACTTTGTCGAAGATAACAAAGTGTAATATAACAACCATTGTTAATTCCTATCATCCTGTTTTTAAATTCTATAACATTTTTATTTTTGTTTTTTTTTGTCTTTGTTATTATTTTGTTTTTTCTGCTTTGAAATAAAGAAAATTGCTGTGTAAAATATTCTATCTTCATTGATAAATCACTTTAAAAACCTTTTAAGAACATAATTGTTGCTAGGTGTGGTGGTGCAGTCCTGTAATCCCAGATCCTTGGAAGGCTGAGTTAGGAGGGTCATAAGTGTGAGACAAGGCTGGGCATCTTAGTGAGACTGTCTCAGGGTGAAAAATAAGAGTTAAGATAGAGCTCAGTGATAAAGTGCCCCTGGGCTTAATTCTCAGCACTGCAAAGAGAATGAATGTGTATCTGTGACTTAGCTTGTGTTCTGGGCACAGACTGCTCCTGCTTTTGGTTCATCAGCTTTATACGGCACAGACCAGTTAGAGGGCGCAGGAAACACACTGTTCCACACACCTCACTCACCTGTCTCGAAGGTCAAAAAGGATCAAAGAGCCTCAGAAATGAGCAAACGAGTGGCGCATAAGAGATCCCATGCACTATGGAAGCATCTGGAGCAGTTGCTAACCTCTGTCGTTTACACTTAGTGACCATTCCAGTCTGTTTGAGTTCGTTCTCTACCTCTATTCTGGTTGATACACTGTCAGTTTTGAGGAATCTAGAAGCCTAACTAAGTGACTCAGCAGTTATATATCCTGGGATGAAAAAGACATGCCCTTAGGACTCTAGGATGTTGTTCATTGTGTCAACTTGAGAAGTTTAAAAGTTCAACTTTAAACTTTAAAGTGATTCAGCAGGGAGCCCCCATCTCTAACTACTGTCCGAAGCTCTGATCCCACAGATTCAAGGGTTTGTTGCAAACCCTCCTGTTTTCCCCAGTCAGTCAAACTCATACTCAAATTCCCCTGATGGATCCTTCATTTTCCCTCATGCTCCAGAAGCCAACCTGGGCCTCCTTTGAACTCTTCCCAGGGCGTCATCTTGGACTCTAACTCTTCCCCTCCTCATTTCATGTGCTGCCAGTTACTAGAGACCGTTAACTGTGCTCTATCATGTCTATCACAACTGCATCATCATCTCCATTCCTCATGTCACTTGCATATCCTCCCAGTACTTCCTGCCCAGACCCTGGAAGCAACGCTCTAATGTCCCCTAGGCTTGGTTACTTTGACACATGCATAGATGGATATTGCCACTCTATTTTTAAATATTTCAAATATGTCTCCTGGCTGTTTCACTAGTGGGAAAGAAAAGCTTGAGGTTGACTGTAGTGTAAGAGAAAGAATGAAACCCCATTTGACCAAGACTGTATCCAGCTCTTCTCAAACTGAGTTGTAGAGTCGACTCTGTCATCTGAAACTGGTCCTCTGTGACTGCAATCTGTTTGCTGCTCTTTTCACTGAAAATGTTTCTTATCCTAAAACAAACAGTTGGCCATTATTCTTCTACTTGTTCTTTTTCTGCATTCCTTTTTGTTTCTTTGCTTCTGGTTTCTGCCTCAGTCTTCAAATTCTCAGATGCAAAGTAATTGGATCCAAGAGATTCAGCTCTTAACTCAATTATATCTTGAGCAAGAAAGTAGCCCTCTAGAGATGTGCCTTTTCTTCCACAAAGCATTTGGTCTGATGAAATGTCTTACTCCAACTGTTGCCATTCTTCAGCGCCCCTCCGTCAATCCCGGACTCCTGGCATCCACATGAATCTACAGCCCTTGCTGGAATCACTAAAAGAGTTGCTATTGTGCTTGATAATCTCATTTTCTGCTGAAATTTTGCCTGTTAGTGCCAGTGACAATGGCAAGACATAGCACAGAAAAGGGTTCCATTATCATAGGCCTTAGTGATGTGGACTCATTATCAAACTTTGGAATGACTGGAAACAAATTGGTCTTGGTGAGGCAAATATGACTTGATTTTTTTCATACACCATTGACATTGTGAGACTTACCAATTTCTTATACAAAATTCTGCTGTTTGTCTCTGAAATAGCTTGTGTGCTCTGCAGTAAAGGAGACGCATAGTTCGTTTCCACGCCTTTCTTTGGAATGGTGATTTGATGTGTGCTTTCTACAGCGGCCTGGACTGGTGTAGCAATCTTTTCACTGGGTAAAGCTTTCAGTATCAGGCAGACTGGATCAGTTCCCCAGGCCCGTCAGGTGACTTGATGCTGTTACCATAGCTACTTTGCTCTTATTTCCCAGTGCATCATCCCCTTCCCTGCTAAAGGTAGACCGCAAGGCTACTACTGCTGTCTTGGAGCCTGTGGGTGTACCGTATGGTTTCTCAGAGCACTTTTTGCTAATAAAAAACAAAGCAATGGCTACATTGAAACTCAAGGAAGCATAGGATAAAACCATGCTTCTTTGTAAACAAATAGCAGTCCCTAGTTCTTCAGGGCGTTGCAGATTGAGCTCCCACCCTATTTTGACCTTATTTTCAAAGTGATTGTGTTAAAAATGCTATAGACCTGGTTCTGCTGCTTCCTGAGATTGGTCCTTACTGCTGTTCTAGAGATGTTACTCTTCTATGATCTGCACCTTGAAATTCTGAACAGATTGGTTGTGAAATGATTTCTTCACCCTTGCCTGGGTGTCTGTCTTCACTTCTCCTGTATTTTCTATCTTGGCTAAGAATGCTTCCAACTAGTCTGCACCAGAACTAGAAACTCCAGAATTATCTTCAACTATTCCCTCTTCATCAACCCATGCCATCCCATTTGGGGCTAGTCTTAAAATGTCCCTGGTGGACCCCTACTTTTCCATGTCCATGGATCCTGCAGAGGCCCAGGCACTCATGACCTTTCCTGTGGATGAGTGATGTCATCTCCCAAAGGCATCCTTGTCGCCTCATCCTCACAACCTCATTCCACCCTCACAAGGTAACTCCTCCCTTTGTTATTAACTGCTCCTACTGGGTTCTCTCATCATGTGCCCAGTGTCTGCTGTCTTCGCTGCCTGCAGCGCCCTTTCCAATTCAGAATTGTTTGTAATTCTTCTTGGAACATGATGGAGGAAAGAAAAATACACAGCACAATCTAAGAATAACATCTACTTATTCTTCAGGATTGGGTTCAAACACCTTATATTCAGATCCTTGGGTAGCAGGGTGGGTGACACATTCCTGGTTCTCACAAGGGCTGAAAAGTTTGTCTGCTATGGCAGGACAAGGAGCAAACCCCCATGCTCTGATCACTCTTTCTAAAGGGAAAATCTTGATGTGGTGGTACACAACTTTAATCCTAGTACTATAGGAGGCTGAAGCAGAAGGACTGTAAGTTCGAACCCCACATGGACAACTTGGTGACATAGTGAGACTCTGTTTTAAAATAAAAGATGAAATGGAGCTGGAGATGTAGACTATTGCAAAGAACTTAAAAAAAAAAAATCTCTGAGGGCCTGCTGCGTTGAGGTGTTCTACTCTGCCTTCTTCAGGGTCACCCTGATTATTCAGGGTCTGGGAAATGCTTTGTGGTTTTTTTTTTTTTTTTCTTTCTTTCTTTTTTCTGGCTGCGCCACAGATTCTTCCTCACTTGGCTTGGAACCAAGCCCTCTGTGTTGCTATCTTCTATCTTCACAGGAAACTACCATGCTTCCTGCCTACAATGCTTTTATTTCCTCTAGAATTCAGACTTTGTTTGATGTGAGCACAGGTTCTTGGCTGGCTGAATACAGTGACGTACAAACTTTCTGGTGAGTGGTTGAACAGGCACATTCCCAGGGCTTTCCCAGAGAGACTGATTAATGTGCTAGTACACTGGGACATATACTTCTCTGTTCACATTTAGGGCAGAAAAGGAGAGCCCTTTTCCTTGCCCAGAGAAAACAAACCATTAAGTTTCCCCTGATAGGCATCCCCAGCACCTTATGGTAAACAAGGGACTGAAGATGACTGGGATTTGGCATCAAAAGCTGGTAAGAAGCAGTGGAAACCAAAGACGTTGAGGGACTACCAGAAATACTGTTCATGTGAACCTGCGGATCGGACACTTTACAAATGTGCATAAACTAGAATTAATTTTTATAGAGACCTGCAACACAGTTTAAAACCCAGGCCACCATTTTAATCAGCTTTCCTAGTCCCCCCATGAAGCTCATTTTTGCTCCATATTAGAGATGATACCACTGAAGTCCAGACGTCCAAAGGACAGAGACTCAGGCCTGAGTTCAGATTTAGTACATTCTATGTACTTGTTGTAAGTGCATGAGATGTGCTGCAGTAGATTTGTCAGGTCTGCTAGTGTTTGTTTTCTCATGAGGATTTATGCTAACTCATTAGGTCCCATGCTGAATATCTTTACGATTGTGCAATCACAATTCTCTCCGTGTAACCTAATGTTCCAAGAAGTTAAACCATTTAAACAGCCTGTCATGGAAAGAGAAGCAATTGAAGGCAGACATCAAAAGTCACAAGAAGACTCCATGTTAATAATAACATTAGCATTTGAATTGGCCACTATCCTGTTTTTGTTATTACTATCACTTTTAATTTTAAGCCTGCAGGATACTGATTTAACAGTGTTGCCAAACACAAAACTCAAATTTATGAGTACTTCCTCTCTGAAACAGAATCTGCTCTCTTAGATTTCAAAATTCATACTGAATTAAGGAGTAATCACTTTTAATCTTCAGATTGCCTAAAGGTATCATGAGTTAAGTTGACTGTATTAATTATATATTTCTGTACAGTAATCTACTCTAAAATGTAGACTCTTAAAACAATAAATAATCTACTTCGCTCATGAATCTGCAGTCTTGATGAGCTTACCCAAACTAGCTTATCCACTCAACATGGGCTCAGTTAGGGCAGCTTGATTTGGGGCTG
Source organism: Dinomys branickii (assembly GCA_004027595.1). Classification (NCBI taxonomy): domain Eukaryota; kingdom Metazoa; phylum Chordata; class Mammalia; order Rodentia; family Dinomyidae; genus Dinomys; species Dinomys branickii. The sequence continues at coordinate 449 of PVLD010018721.1, read as the reverse complement.
CTAGACTCACTTTCATGACGGCTGAAATACCTGGCAGGCTGGTGCTTTCAGGTGGAAGTTAGTGAGGCTCTGAGCTAGGGATCTTGTCCCTTTGCATGTGGGTCTTTTCCTATGCTGTTTGGTTTTCCTTACAATGTGGTCACTGGATCTCAGTGGCCCAAGAGACAAAAAAATGAAAGCCCACTATTCTAAAACTAGGACAAGGAAAATAAAAGTCAACACCCAAAAATCAATAGCATTCCTGTACATGAACAACAAACAGACTGAGAGAGAAATTGAGGAAACCATACCCTTTACAATAGCAAGCAAGAAATTGAAATACTTAGGAATCAATCTAACAAAGAATGTGAAAGATTTATTCAGTGAAAACTACAAGACTCTGAAAAAGGAGATTGAAGAGGATTTCAATAAATGGAAAAACATACCATGCTCATGGTTAGGAAGAACTA